>CABFOV010004651.1:0-39526 GCA_902141375.1 Timema poppense | reverse complement strand
TTAAAAAAAAAAAAAAAAAAAAACTCCTTACCTTCCACCTCATTGATTAATTACTATTACTGAAATCACCAACAGCAACCAAAACCTACCTTGACAAAATGAATAACAATTATTCAAAAATTAAATTACGAAATTAGAGTGAACTAAAATGAATCAATACATTCGTATTTACATTTAAATTTCAAAGATATAAAAATTCCATTTTTCGCAATCCAAATATTATTATTGTTTTACCAGCTCACCATATAGTTATAGACGAATATATCTTTAGAGCCAGGCCGCATCTTGTTGTCATTAACGTCTCCTATGACGACAGTAAGGGTGCTAGTGGAAGACATGGTAGGACTGCCCGAGTCCTTGATCACTATCGGTAGCAGGTACTTCTTTTGTAGCTCACGATCGAACGAGTAGAGAGAGAACACCACCGCTTTCCCGTCGCCATTGGCTCCTCCTGAGATCAATAGTTCTGATTAGAAATAAACTTGAATGACAAATAAACCCTCATTTCAGGGTTGTATTTTCTAGCACCGCGTTTTATCACCTGTTCGGGTTATACGTTTATGTACTGATTACGCTCTTGAGTGAGGGATGAGGAAAAAAAAATAGAGTAAGTGTACTCGCATTTGTGTGAAGTGAGAGTGGAAAAACCACCCTCAATAGACGCAACCGAGATTTGAACTCCAACCTCCCTGCCATCAACAGTCTAGTCTAAGACGATAGTGATGCCTTAGACCATGTGGCGCCGAAGACTGTTCCAGTGTTTGATTAAATTGTAAAAATATACATTGGCGTATTTATGATAAATGTGGTTTGATTTGAATCTTTGATTTGTCTTGAATAATTATGATGTAACTTAGGCGTAAGCGTTTATAATTTGGGAAACATATTTAGTATATGATATAGTTAATTTATAACTTTTAAAAAGTAATACCTATCTAACTCAGTTGAAATATTGTCAGATTATACGAGAGAGTTATCAGATAAAATTAAAAAGTTTTACTACGACAGATGAATCCATCTTACTATGATCATTCTCCACCTTGAAGGATGCCTTGATTATATCGTCCGCGGTGGGATCCAAACTAAAGATGAACGGAGATCCATTTCCCTTGTTCCTGTCATCCATGTCCTTGGCGAGAATCTCGACAACTTTCCTCGGCGGAACATGCTCGAGCAGCACCGGGTGATAGTCTTCAAGGAAGGTGGGGGCGTTGTCGTTGACGTCTTCAACTATCACAGTCAATAAGGCGGTTGCCGTCTTGGAAGGGACGCCGTCATCGATGGCTAGAACCTTTACCTAATTCATCCAGAGATTTATAAAAATCTTACGTTTTAAGGTTATGTAGTTGATAAAAGTGTCACATTATTATTATTTTATAAGATAGTTAAGATGTTAATTTTAAAATAGATGTGAGTTTGAGTTAGATTAAAGCTCTATCGTAATTGTGGCAAGACTGAAATAAGCTTGTTAATAGTACATTTGACAAAACATTTAGTTATTGTTCCTTTTTCTCTTTGATCAATAATTTTTATTATAGCTTGGTAATGGTTTTATTTAGTAAAGCTTTAGTCATACCACTAATGTATCAAAGCTATTTGGATTTTAAATATATATATTTTAAGATTTGTGATGTAGCCTACAATCAGTTTATCTCGGCTCTATATTATAAGATAAGCCATTGAAGAAACAAGTTTTCTTCCTTTCAAAGTGTGTCTTTGTATTTAAAATTCTGTGTTTACAATAAAATTAAAATGCAACTACATTTAACAAAATAACAAACATCAATTAAATACTATCCTTATTTTATTGGAGTGCAGTCAAATGTAACAAAGCATTTACTCATCAGTACAAGGAAAAAACAAAACATACCTGATGCTTTAAATATTCCTCACGGTCTAAAATCCTTTGTACAGAAACTGTCCCGTTTTGGTCGATATAAAAATGCCGTTTCCGATCAGAAGTCCTATCGATCGAAAATCTCACTTTACTCTTCCCCTTTTGATCGGGATCCGTTGCCCTGAACGTCTCCAGACTTTCCCCCACTTGAGCGTCTTCGTTCACCGCCACTTCCACGTTGGGCCTCTCAAACTGAGGCTCGTTATCGTTAATGTCCCTGAGTTTGACAACCACCCAAGAGTAGGCCACGTGGTACCCGTCACTATCACTACCATCGCCCTTGTCGTTCACTTGTATCCTAAACCTGAACCCGCTACTCTGGAGAGGATCCTCGTAGTCCAAGGGTTTCACTATCTTCAAAGATCCCGTTCCATCGTTGTTCCTCACCATGGCGAACTTGTCTGCGCCGAACCCGCTGTCTTCGATCACCTGAAACACGGTAGCCTTAGATAGTCAGATAAACAAACACGCCTACGTTTAAAAAATTGAGGAATGTATAGTTAATCAACTCACAAATACACCCTCCTAAGATGAGAAGTGGGACTTTGAATCATACAGATCTTTGAAAATTAAAAATAGAGGCCAACTTTTTCATTAAACGTAAATAGTTTTCTTCTTATATAAATTTAATATAAATAAGTTATCACTACTTTTAATTAAACTAGCTTGGAAAATCTTACTCCCATCTTAGATCTTCTTAATTGAACCTCGGTCACATATTTTGTTAATATATGTTCACACTGTGGATTAAATAAATTGTTTGAATTCCTGCTATCAATATTTAAAAAAAAAATCGTCAAACACATAAGACAAGTTTTGGCAAACTGATTTTATATTTGTTGCAAAAGTGTTATATCTTATGGTAAGTTTGTGTAATAATGGTTTCTGCTCACTACAACATAATAAAAATTAATGACTAGGTTTGTGGGATCATAAGGACATCTTTTTGAACGAGGTGTTTTTGATAAAAACAAACAGTGGATGGATAGTTTTTGGTAGCTTCGGAATTTAAATAAAATCATAACAAATTTAGATTTATGATATATCTAGTAGACGACTTACCTAAAGTAATGGACATTGGGAAGGTTTATAAGATTACAAGAAAAAGTATTAAAACAGATTTTGAGATAGATAAAGTGTATTAAAATATTTGTTAGAGGACACCAGAACAACATTCTTTATAAATCCGATATTGTAATCTTGATAACACTACCTCTGAGCAGATATATTTTAATAAACTTGGACAGATGCTTTATGTCTAAGCTGGAAAAATATTAATATATCAATAAAAGCTGCACTTTTTATTAATTGCTAGCTTTTACTACTCATTAAGAACGTTATTGTAAACGACAGAATTGGAAGGTTAAGTATAAATTCCCGCCAGGTATTATGAAGAAATATTCACACTCTAAGACCTAAATGAAGAGTACAGGGGAAAAGTGGGTAGGTAAAGTCCAATATTTACTCAAATTGGTTGGTTTTCAAATGTTAGACCAGCACTCTACCTTTATAATTAATACACGTCTCTGTCATATTTAAATTAATTTAAAATTTATTTGCAGGGATACTTATAGGGTTTGAGGTACCAGAGTTGTTTTCAGGGGAAATGTGTGTAATGTGACTCTCGCTTTTTACCATGTACACTTAAGATAAAATAAGGGTTTATGATTCTTCAATTAACAGGCATAGGGTACATTTTGGTTTTACTTCCGTTATTAAATAAGAAAACATTTCCCTCTCACCTTCTTAAAGATCGATGGAAAGGACTTTACTCATCTCTGAAAATTCCTCTTTCATTCGCTAGGACCCATCCTCATATCAAAATCTGAGCCTCAGCCGCAAACACCTCTTCACAAGAAGTTTTGATCCCCAACGTGGGGCTGTATTCTAATCCACTCCTTCATACAAATACTCTTTAAAACACGACCACCCTCCACTACTGTACTTCATTAACACAGATGAACATTACTTCATATCATGGTATCTAAAATATAACTGTACCTTGTACTGGAACTTGTTGATTTCGTCCTCGTCGTGCACGGTGACGGTGAGTATGGGAGTCTCGGGAAGAGCAGTTCCGTCAGTCTCATCTATCTCTGTAAACCATTCATCCTTGGTGAACTGGGGAGGCATGTCGTTGATGTCCTTGACCCGAATAGAAGCTGTCCCTGTACCTATAATACGTTTTAATGTAAATCATTTCTGAGAATCATTGAAAAAAAACCAACTGAAAATGCATTCAATATAAAGTGTGAATAAAATTTAATCAGGATTGAGAATAGTATTATTGGAAAGTAAACAATACATTTCAAACAGCCACTTAACCAAGATTTCATATATTTGTTCTACCAGGGTGTTTCTTTATATAATATATAGGTTTTATAATGATTATATTAACAACGAAATAAAACATGACTTAAATCTAAGAACTAAGAAAGAGGTGAGTTCTTTAAAACGAATGTACTCACTTTAACGTAGAGAAAGACTGCTAGAATCAAAGTTGAGACCATATGTGGAAAATAACGTTCGGTGCACGCTGGCGAGAAACAAAAACCAGTTCCACCCGTCAATGACATTCATATTCAATGTGGGTCTAGCCCTTGAGGCTGTTCGGCCACCATTTCGGGTAACATAATTTGTGAATAATTTTTAGAAATTCTTATTTAAATTTCTCTAATTTATTTGAATGCCTATCAAACCAATAATCTTTTCTCCATTTATTATGGCCATGTATATCGAGTTGTTAAAACAGCACATCATTTTTTATGGCGTCGTATCTTACCTTTCAGTCCTCCTCCGTCCATAGCGACCACTTGTATGGAGTAGTCCGGTGTTCTCTCTCTGTCCAAACAGCACACAGTTGTCTTGATGACGTCATATCTCACCTTTCAGTCCTCCTCCGTCCATAGCGACCACTTGTATGGAGTAGTCCGGTGTTCTCTCTCTGTCCAAACAGCACAGAGTTGTCTTGATGACGTCATATCTCACCTTTCAGTCCTCCTCCGTCCATAGCGACCACTTGTATGGAGTAGTCCGGTGTTCTCTCTCTGTCCAAACAGCACAGTGTTGTCTTGATGACGTCATATCTCACCTTTCAGTCCTCCTCCGTCCATAGCGACCACTTGTATGGAGTAGTCCGGTGTTCTCTCTCTGTCCAAACAGCACACAGTTGTCTTGATGACGTCATATCTCACCTTTCAGTCCTCCTCCGTCCATAGCGACCACTTGTATGGAATAGTCCGGTGTTCTCTCTCTGTCCAAACAGCACACAGTTGTCTTGATGACGTCATATCTCACCTTTCAGTCCTCCTCCGTCCATAGCGACCACTTGTATGGAGTAGTCCGGTGTTCTCTCTCTGTCCAAACAGCACACAGTTGTCTTGATGACGTCATATCTCACCTTTCAGTCCTCCTCCGTCCATAGCGACCACTTGTATGGAGTAGTCAGGTGTTCTCTCTCTGTCTTGATGACGTCATATCTCACCTTTCAGTCCTCCTCCGTCCATAGCGACCACTTGTATGGAATAGTCCGGTGTTCTCTCTCTGTCCAAACAGCATACGGCTGTCTTGATAATGCCCGTCTGTGGTTCGATTTCAAATATCGGTGAGCCTGTCTCTTCTTCTATGACGTTCTTTTCAATAGAGTATATTAACTTGGCGTTTGTTCCTTCATTGATATCATCATAATCTATGGCGTTCATCGTCATCACAGCCATACCTTTTAATCAAAATAATGCATATAACATTAAATTACTTCACAACAACTTTGTTAACCTTGGTTTACTCTGTCAAATAGTATACTCACTTTACAATATAAGATAGCGGTATTACCTTGATGTATTACACTATGACTATCTTTCAGGATAAATGAAGTGTACTTCTCACAATTATTTTGAAAATAGGCACACTTCAAAGATATTGATAAATAACTGAGCACACATTTTTAAAATTATTATTTCTTGGGTTTCACTACAGTGTAAAGCGTCTGGAAACGTATATTTCTATCTCCACGTATTTCACAACATTCAAAAAGACCATCACAATCTAAACCCTCAAGGAAACTTGGAGTAGTAGTCTAAAGAAGTAAACTAAGCTCCTCACCCCAAAACCCCAGCATGAATTCATTCATAGCAACTTCTTCAAAAGTAAATTTGTTCTTTAATATACTATTCTATTTGTGCGTTAAGCACTAAGTTTATTAGTGATGAAATAGTCAAATGAAGAAACTACAACCATATTAGTGGAGAAAGGGGCTGAGTAAACAACAATGAATAAGCAGTAAACCACTATCATTTGAAATTCGAACAATGATTTCCCTCAACGGTGGTTGGACAAATTGCGAGTCTACACCACTTTAGATCGCTCGGCCACCTTCGTGGGCGAGATATATAAAATACCAAAGATACAGTAACTTTAGGTTAATTTAAGGTTAATCCTACGTTCATAGAGATGATTAACTAAATTTGTTATTCAACTCTTCTATTGTTTATAATTCCCAAATGGGTTCCTATTTAAAACAAGAACAAGCTAAGCTACACGAACCCGCCGTTCCGTTTTCCGTGACGTTCCCGAAGTACGTCCCGTGGGGGAAGACGGGGGCGTTGTCGTTGATGTCCTTGAGGTTGACCTGCACGTCAGCGTAACCCACCAGCCCCTGTCCCCCCTCGTCCTGGGCGAACACCGTGAACCTCCACTGAGGACGACCGTTGGGCAGATCTCGGTCCAAGGGCTGACGACACCAAATATCACAGTCGTGTCTTTCTCGGAATAAAATGTTGTAGTTGAAGTGTTTTACTTATTTATTGTATCGGAAGTATATATTTATTCACTAAACATGGTCCAGCCAAGCACAATACGTCTGTCAGCTGGTGGCTCACCTTAATATGGGTTGGAAGGGGTCGTGAGTAAATCCCAGTGTTTTTTCAGTTTATAGGGCAATACATTTTGTTGGCAAAAATAAATAAAATATTGCTCCAGTACGAACAAGGAGCTTAATATTCTTCATACGGTGATATCAACAGTTGTTGAATAACTGTCACGAACATAGCGGCATTAGATGACGAACTTTTTAAATGAAGCGAAAAAGCATTCATTAAATTCCAGAACACCTTTTAAAGATATTAAAAAAAAAAATTGAGGTCATCGTGTGAAGAAAATTAAATTTTATGTTTGTATTGGAGCACTGATTATGTGTTAAGAAACTAACATTTATAAACATGAAGCTATAGAAACATATAAATAAATTTTATTTAACAAATTGAATCAAGTCATATGTTACAACCCATATAGTTTTATTTGTTCATAAACTTCGAAAAATTTGTTTATGTTTACAACGAATTATTGTTCATATTGACTGATCATTTCCAACCTTCTTGGAAACATATTTTTAATTTTTAACATTAATATTTTTCCATTTGGGAAAATACTGGAACCCAGTAACAGTCATTTAATTTTGAGACCCAAAATTTTCATCCATGTTTCATGTTTTGAGCCCCAACGAAAGTAAATATTACGTACATTAGTAACAAACCATCTCCATTCTCGTGGTGGACAATCTTTTCAATATGATGGCAACATTTCTCAAACTATATATTTGAGGACATCTATTTTTGGATTCAATGCAAAATCCTTAGGCCAGAAAACTCACAGCTACTATTTTTAGCTAACTTACCCACATAGGTTGATTTTTCGTGAAGTTTTCTGGAATTTTTAAGTGAATTTGTAATGTTTGGTTTATCTTTTGAGGAAATAAGTATCAGTAAAAGTAATTCTTTTTCTCTAGAATTTATTACATAGTTATTTTGTAATAAAGTGCAATTTCAAACGAGATACACTCTTACAGTAAACTATATTCACTGCCTTGGCAGCCAATGTTTCAAGATGGTGGCTGAAAACTACCCATTTCCTTATTTAGACTATTATTTTTACTAAAATTTTGCAAAATAACCCATGATTTATCTATGTAAGACATTAACAGGATGGTGACCTTGTGGTATGTTTTGTAATAGGTAATACTATGCTATCATCCATTCTATGAGTTGGAGGTAAACACCGCTTACGCTGAAAGGTACCAGTCTTACCTTGACGAACTATAATATGGCCCTATAATATAAGATTCACCTTAGCGAATCAACGTAAGGTAATTGTTCTACCTTTCAGGAAAAACGAAGGGTACAATACCTTATATACAAATATCTCTCCTGAAGTACGGTTGATATCGAACTGGCTGAGTTCAGGGTTGTCAGAGTCGACCCCCTGACCCGTGAGGAAGTACACTATGTCCAAGGGACGATCCTTGTCAGCATCATTCGCTTTCACCTACACATGATTTAAGATGACTCATCACATTGTACCGTCTTCCCATTTTAATTAATTTCAAAGAGAATCATAGTAATTGATTGCAGTCAAAGTGAAGTTTACAATACTACTGTACAGGGGTATACAACATGACTTGGAAATATAAGTTAAAAAACAGACACATTGTGTTCACTTAGCTCTGCAGGAACGTGAGTGGTTAAGGAACAGGATAAAAGCATAATTTAGGAGAGTAAAATGAGATTTATGAGAAGCAGGATTGAAATGAAAAATTTGACAAGATGATAAATGAGAGATTACGGGGAATAATAAAGGAAGAAACAGTTCAGGACAGGATAGAGATAGAAGGCAACATGACTAAGGTGGTATGGTCATGTGAGAAGAATGGAGAGGGAAAGGATGCCCATGAGGATGTTGGATATGGAAGTGGGGGTAGGAGGCAGTGAGAAAGAACAAGGGACAGATGGATGAAGGTAGTAAGAAGGAGAGTTGAGGAAAGAGGAGAGGACTGGAAGGAGACCGGTGGTGGGAGGAAAGAAGGCGGAGAAGAGGCTTATGTTCCAAACAGACCCAGTCGGTGGCTGTAAGTGGTTCGTGATTACGAGCTATATGTAATTAACAACTTAAAACTAGTTATCATATACACTGTATGTACTTATTATATTAAAAGAATGGAAGTAAATTTTTAAACAAATGGTTTCTAGAAGCAGAAAAGAACATTAAAAACCTTATCTACATATCTAGAGGTCCCGGGTTCGATCTCCGGCGCTTCCAAAATGTATCTGTCAGTCTATAATGGAGTCAAACTCAGCCTCGTGATGACAAATGAGGAGCTACTTTGTTGTGCCTCATTATTCGGTCCTTGCGGCTTTTCCCCCCTACATGCACCAACCGTGCCAACCACCCTCTCTACTGCCTGTGCCATTTCACTCTTTACTCCACACCAATGATAACACTCCTCTCTATTCTCCCATTGGACGAGGTCAAAAAGCAGTGGAGGGTATAGAATACAGTGATTCCTCGCGCAGAATTCAGAGTGCCTACCAAACTTCTATCCCACTACGGCACACGTTGCCTGTCCCACCGCGACACACGTTGCCGGGGACATACTTCTGTCCCACCGCAACACACGTTGCTGGGACATACTCCTGTCCCACCGCGACAAACGTTGTCATGACATACTCCTGTCCCACCGCAACCAACGTTGCCGTGACATCCTCCTGTCCCACCACGACCCATGTTGCCGCGACCTTCTCACCCAACTTTTTCCTACCTCCACACATATGACCCGCGAGATTGATGTCTAACTCCCAAAGTCACCCAGCGTCTGGAACATTAGACCTCAACTCAGCTAGCCTCCGAAGCCGAACGACAGGGATAACAACTTTAATAACAAAGTAACATCTCCGGTTTAGAAGACTGAGGTTAACACATTTATCTCTCGTTTTTATGACCACATGACACACTCTATCCACAAATGTTGGCACTATAATCACTAATGGTGGCGGCCACTCGGTCAGTATATCTCGCTTGCTAGCTCACACCATGGAGAGCAATTAACTGTATCGATGTAGATATAAGCGCTTAATTTCATCATAACCTTTAGCTAAAATTTATGTTTTAAGATTGTTAATATATTCTGCAATTTGTATTAAATATTCTGATTTATGTGTTGAGAAAAATGTGATGGTTCCCATGTGATTATTTCATACTCAGCCAGATCCAATGGCCACGTGGTATAGTAAGAAAAAATAGTGGTACCGCACTAGGTCATCATTTATAAGCAGGTAAGGGTTTGAATTGCGGTAACTAGAATTGTGGCCAGTTTTTCACCGAAATATCAAAACCCGCCGCAGTGGCCAAACGGTCTAAGGCATCACTCTCATATTATACTGGCCTGCTGATAACAGGGATATAGGGGTTCGAATTACAGTCAAGTATACTGAGGGTGTTTTTTCCTAAATGGTTTTCAAATCTCCGTCCAAGCAAATGCGAATTGATTACTTCTAAAATGCCTCCTTACTCAATCCTACTCCATTAGAGTAATTATCAAATCTGCTCATAGCCTTATAAAATAGTAAGACACCGGGAAATACATTTTTTAAACGTCAAAATAATTTATTATCATCAAGAATATGTATTATATATGCTCATTCAGATATAAATTAAATTATATTCTATGAGAAGTTACATACATTCGCAATCCTCTACAGATTCCTGGAGCAAGAAGAAAATTTATAGTGACCACGTAATTTATGCCTTGGTATAAGTGGTGTGGATCTTAATCTGATTGCTTGAAAGACGAGAGCTACGTTCAAACGTATAACTTAAATTAACCATTAATGTGCGCTGTACAGTATGTGTTTCAATTACATTTTGCTTTACTTTCCCATCTCTTAGAAATATAATAAATTTCAGCAGGTACGTTGTCAAAGTTGAATAAAGAATAGTGTTTCCTAAGTAGAGGTGTTTTGGCTCGTAATCTAAATGAGAAAAAATATTATGATTAAAACGTTATTTGTGTATTCATAATATAAATCGGGATTGAAAGGGTACGTGAAACGGAGGAAACCTCAAAATGACCGAGTTTTGTGTTGAAGGAAGAAGGGAAATTTCAAGAACTCGCTTTAATTTTCAATATATATATTTTTTGCAATAATTTACCAAGAAATTCTAGTACATAGGCCCATATTTAAGGTTAACACGCGTATAACTCTGCACTAAGTGCCAGTAGCAGTGGTGCTAATTGGTTAATATAGGTGATTTACTCACACACTCTTAAACAAGAATAACTATTAGTATAATACTGGAAACACTGTTTATGCACAGGTTGAAAATAAAAACCTCAACGTGACATTAGTCTGGAATAATATAATCTATTATGAAAATATATGATGCACCCTTAGGAGGAACTGTCTTCCACAGGTCGACATAGAAGGAAAGGTTGAGGGAAAGAGGAGCTTAGGAAGGAGGAGGATTCAAATATTGGATGATTGGAAGGAATGAAGAACATTCTGGTAACTGAAGGAGGTGGCAGAGGACAGGACGTATTGGAGGTCTAAGTTCACTGACAAAAGGAATGGAGCTGTCTCAAGACAGAGCACCTGATAATAATAATTTGCATTTAATTTCAATTTCCTTTATTATAGTGATGACCAACTGTCGTATGACCTATCACAGGCCAGCACTGAAAAGTACACAAGCACATATAATAAAAAAAGCAATAATAGCTAAATGATTATACACACTGATGAATAATTATGAAAAAAGGAAATAATTATTAATGATTGATGATAAAAACAAATTAATTAAGAGTAATAAAAGAGAAAATATATAAAATGATAACAGTAAACAAAAAATAAATCCGAATAAAGGAATTTTAAATATTTGAGGCGGAGCCTAAGAGGATAAATTAGTTATAAGGTAGTTACTTAAATAACTCTCTGAGTTTGGCTTTTCTTTTATGATAAAAGTTGAACTTGACAAATAATCTGTAATTAGCGCTGTGAATACAACGTTCTGTAGGACTCACCTTTTAAGAGTTGTCGAGAGAAAATAACTTTGGATTACGAGAGGCCCTAGAAGGAACATGTATACCTAGATGATCAAGGGCATATTTTTAAGAAATATTGCCATTGAAAATATTAAAAACAAAAAAGGGCATCACAATAATATATACGTGAGAAGAGTTGAAAGCCCTAAGAGGTTTCGAATTATGTCATAATCATAATAAATCTTATTAGTAAAGAATTTATCAAAGCACGCAGCAACAAATTTTCTTTGAACATAATAATAATAATAATAATACAAATAAATCAAGAGACTCCCCCGCGCCTATTCTAATTCTTCCTTTTTTTATCAGGTAAAGGTGAACAAACTTATGAAGTCTTTTTCGGTCGTGTTAAAAATGAACATCATCGGATATATGTTTCTTTCTGCTCAAAATTATAAACGACGTTTTATTCCATTATTTTAGATTTTAAAACAAAAAAAAACCTTTATAAACGTTTTCTCTTGCTTATTCTGATTTCTGAGTGAAGGTAAGTGATAATTTTATCATTCTCTCCTGTGTTTGTGAAACCTGGCTCCAAAGCTGCTCACTTGCAGTAACTGAGAGACAGTCAATAAACACCCGTCTAAATGGGGAATACATAATGTTGTGGCTCATACAGGAGGTGATTACTGACGACTAGGAAAACTTTTGAAAATTACGCTTCAACAAATTTAATGAGGAAGCCAACATCACCCGCAGTCACAGGGAAAAGTGTCGATGAATACGTGATACATTTTTACCTATTAACGTGTTCAGTGTGAAAGCGGTATTAATTGGGAGCCTTTGACTTATTCTTTTCAATTTTTGTGTTGTTGTTGAAAATATTGTTCATTCCATGCAAAAGTGACACAAAATATTGTTGTACAGGTAAAAAAAAAAAAAAATTAACATACTACTATTAGAGCATAATAGACTGACCTGTAGCACGCGCTTAGGAAGGTTTCTGTCGTCCTCCTCTGTGATCTGGGTGCGGTAGGTGGGCCTCTCGAACAATGGAGGGTTGTCGTTTACGTCCTTCACATGGATCACCACCATAGTATGGTTCTCTTTCATGTCGACAGAGGCCACTAGTCGTAACTCGTACTGTAATACACACATTATTTATTCAAAACACATACATCGATTGGACTATGTTGACATTTTAGAAACTCTATAAAAATATTCATATTAACCAAAATGACAAAAAGTGACCAAAACTTTCTTTTCTATTGTCAAAACTATTCAAAAATTTTGACTAAATAAGACGATTTAAAAAACATACATATACACAGAAATTTATGATGATTGTTAACATATTTAATCTCTATACATTATGTAGTTCATCATCTCTTTCTTTCTTTCTCAAACCAATAGAAGTAACCAGTTGGAAACTAGCCTGCTTATACTCATACGTAATACATTGTTGTTATTAGTACATGGTGCGTTTAACCTGAACATTGAAAAAAGTGGTGCTAAAAAACCATTAAGAACCTACACCGGTATAAGGTAATTTGACAAAAAAATATGCTAATTTAAAATATCGGCATAACTAAAGATTTAAATATAGGATGACTTGACGGAAAGAAGAAAATTCTAGGAGCTGACGGGTTAGACAAGAGAACAGGGCGCATTGGAGGTATAAGTTCGCTGACGAAAGGAATAGACTTGTCTTAAGTAAGAACACATAATAATAATAATAATAATCTGTAAAGGGATTTAAAAATAATCAAATCAAAAATCATGCTAGTGCCCGGAATCGAACCCAGTTCCGATATTTGGGGCAAGATCTCAGAATGCCAGCTGGCACTGTAGTTTACTTAAGTTTTATTTATTTTTTCTACATGAGACTACGCCATTGAATTTAACTAAATGTATAGTCACTTCAGTGATAAAATGAGACACCACTCGCAATAGACTTCACTGCCAGTGATGGGTAGATTGAGGTTTTAATCCCGGTCGTGTGTAATGGGTGTTTTTTTTTACTAAATTGCTTTCTTCCTGTGCTGTGTGGACAGTCAGAAAGAGGGAACAAAGGTGTTGGAAGGGTTTTGAAACGCGGTTGTTGAGAAGAGTGAATTGGATGAATAGGGTGAGGAATGAGGAAGTGTTGAGGAGGGTGGGAGATGAAAGTAGACTGATAAGGATTATAACGAAGAGAGAAAGTCACAACGTAGGGATTGTTTAATGAAGAGGATTATGGAAGGGAAGATAGAGGGGAAAATAAGGTTTGGAATGCTAACTTATATCAAGAAAGGAAGAAGCTACAAAAAGATGTAAGATGTCAATTTGATACCTGTCTAGAGACGGATTCACTGGAGCAGATGAATAATAAACACATGCTTGTACATTTCTTCTAAAATACACCATTAACATATTGGTGCAATAATACGCAGTACGAACGGGTATTAATACGCGGTTACAAAAATAAATGTATGAAATAATCACACATATCGATATATGTTCTTTTTCTACCCCTATGATTTATTAAAGCATATATATAGAACTGTCTGGGCAAGGGATGAAGGGTTAACTCTATGCTTCTTTTTATTTGCTCGTTCGATCCCAAGTGATTGATTGGGAGACGGAGGTCTGTTGGTGGAGGGAGGTGGATTGGTGGTGTGACCTGGAGGTGGATGGTGGTGTTACATGACTTCTAGTAGAGTTATCACATCACCAAGTGGCCTGCAACAACTGTTTACATATATACAACACACATATATGAAAATACATGTTATACCATTTATTTAAAACAAAAATGACAATCTGGACCAGAAACTTGAGGCCGCGAACCTTTGTCTACCGGTGACGTCACGGCCGGTCACGATAGGATTTCCCATATGAGTGAATTTACGTTTTACTCGGCGAGTTTTATAGCTATAACTTTGAAACAAAAACCACAAGTTGTTAAAAAATCTAAAAATAGTCCTACAGTGTCACAAAATTATTTTTATCTTGAAATAGTTGTTTTTTATATACGTATTTTTTTTATAAATCATCTACAACTCAGACTATTTGGTTTATTCACGAATATGTCCTGTAGGAGTCTTCCTGCCAGGATGTGGATTACAAAAGTCCGTGGTAGCAAATGTCTGTCTAGAATAGGAAACTAGAAAAAGGTGACATTAAAAAGCAAGTCAATGTTGTCAAGGAGCAAATAGTATAGTGAGTGTGTGAACTCGTCAGAGGAAGAGGGGAAGTGTTATCAGTAGATAAACAAGATACCTCTCAGGGTGAACTGCTTATTTTCTTCCCTCTCTTTCTATCTCGTACACTGGTGTCTAAGTGTGATAGGGCTTAGACTGCTTAGGTGCGTCAAGTTAAGATGAAACCCTCTTAGCAAAATATCTTCTTCAAGTAGGCAACCTCATCATGAGTACATTTTCTCTACTTTTGCACCTTCCTCATTCATTGTACGTCCAAATGCAAAGGTCCAGGGTTTGATTCTCATGTGAATTTCAATTATTCCCCCCACTAAGTTGTAGTATTTAAACAATACATGAGAATAACCTCCACAGCCTTGTATCAGATGATGTATAATTTGAGCCGATGTGTTTTATCCTCCACTTACACAGACTAAACTCCAATCTTGTCTGGTGTTGTTTGTGGAGAGAGAGAGACACCAGGGTACTAACCCTACCCGGGTAAACTGGGGGAGTTATTTTTATACACAAATGCAGGTACATTTAATCTAAACTCTTCCTTCATTTCCAATCAGATTGTCTCTTATAGATAGTAAGATGCAAATTTAAAATGAAACTTAAGGTTTAACAGATAAAACTGGCTCTTAGTGCATGCACAGATGTTGTACTCACTTTCTTCTTGGTCTCGTAGTCGAGCGGTCCAGCCACATAGATGGCGCCTGTCGTCTCCTCCACGGCGAAAACACCTCCTGTGTTACCGCTGGTGATATCGTAAAGTATCGGGGACGCTGAAACAAAAGAGGTAGCATCTTAGTCTCTTAGCACTCTACTAAATAAACTCTAACGAGCCAATATAGATAGCTTTAGCTAGGCGTGAACTTCAGGAAGTATACATCGTAAATTACCACCATTTCTCTCAAATGTTTAAACACCAATATTAAAAACAAAAAAATCAATAGCCTTATTATTTTACTCTACACACATAAAAACGGACAAGTATGCATTCAATTAAAAACATGTTAAAGAGTATTAACTATTTAACAAACCAAGAATAAAACCTTTTATATATAAAAAAAGATAATAGTCAAGAGACAGTTTTTCCCCACATTTTCGTGGAGGCGGAGTGGAAAACAATTTTGTAAAAACACCTTCAGTAGACCCAACCGAAATTCGAGCCTCGATCTCCCCGTCATTGGAAGTCTTATCTACTGAGAGACTAGCGCGTTAGACCACGCGGACACCGAAGCGGGTAAGTGGCTGATGAAGAACATTGTTTGAATAATTTCCCCTACCCAATGGAGGATATACATAGTTGTTGCTATGCGGCCCGGTTGCAATATTGTGTGTATAATTGCCATAACTATATAGTGCAGTAACCAGCCCCGTGGTGTAATTAGTGGTCAGTGCACCTCACTGCGAACCTATGGATTCCGGGTTCGATTCCCGGATGGTACCATGGGTAATTTTCCCGTAAAATGAATTAACCCAAAGGTCTTCAGGGTTTGGTTAGCTATGTTTGAGATTTCTATTGGCTTCACACCTTTATAATAACTACAGGGTGGTCCACGGAAAAGTAGCCCGCCTCCTATATCCAGCAGGCGCCTCACTCTGAATTAGAGGAGGTCACTCCCCTTACACCCATATTGTGACATGAAGAATGAGCAAGTTAACAGATTGTCAGAAGTTTTATTGACTCATTCTTTATATCACAATATGGGTGGAAGGGGCTTGACCTCCTCCAATTCAGAGTGAGGTGCCTGCTGGATATAGGAGGCGGGCTACTTTTCTGTGGGCCACTCTGTATAATATGAGCTTCCCATTACGGGTACGACGTGTAGACAAGCTCTACAGGCTGGACAAAGTTTAAACACACACGCGACCGAACTAGATTTTATATATATATATATATATCCCATTCAAAGTTAAAAAGAAGAAGTACAAAACTATCCCTGATAATTGCAGTCGTTCAATTTTAAGCTGTGCTAATCAAACGCTAATGAAACGTCCGATAGTTTCCTTAAATATATTTCGATTAAACAGAGCAGAAGATGCTTCATATGAACAAATATTATGTCCGTAATTTTTCTCGGTAGAGATATGTTTTATCAAAATTATGTTGTTACCGTTTGCGATGAGAACGTGGACCCGTGCATGCCCCACGGTTGGGCATCAATTGTGTCGCTATCTAGGGTCGGGATACCAGTGGCCTTACTGCGCACTGCTATCACACGGTTATATGGTTAGACCACTATAGGATTCACTTATTCAATCTTTTCTTTTCGTTTATATTGGTTGGAATTAGTACATTTCGATGTTCATATAAGATTTATTTAATTAATTTTTCACACTTTTAACATTTTAGATTCAACATCAAAGTGACATAGTTCTAACAACCAATTGACGCGGAGAGCCAAAGTACGTGTTTTAACTACGCGGCAGCAGCTCTAGACAATTATATGTGACCTACGCCTATTATTTTGAAATAGAACGTAAGAAGTTTTTAACAAAGAAGGTTTGAAACGTAATATATTTGAATTTACTTCTGAAAATGATTTATGGGCTTGGAACTCAGTAAAATAAATAATAATTAATGAAAGTGATATTAATAATGAAGATATAAATTGAATTTAGTATCTTGTACTGAAATTAAAATAGTTCAAATTTGCCTGGTTATCCATGGATGAAGTATAAACAGGGAAATTTACATACAGTTCTTGAAAAAAAACTTCATTCTTGACTTTTTAAATAAATGAGAAGGGGCCCAAAACAGAATCATTAAAAAATATAAGGGTTTTTCAATAGATTTATTTTATCTTGCGTAATTATTCGCATAGATAAAATGTCCCAGATAATTCCTTTTAAAAGAATAGTGTTTGGAATATGTCATCTTGTCTTTCGTTTCTCGGAATCGTGAAAAATAACTGTGAGGATCTCTAAATGGGCCGATAGGTAAGGAATGGACCCATTTAGAAGGAGAGGCTCTGATGCCGTTGGAAACATTCTATCTGTTTGCTGACAGTAGAGGAACTACGCCAAGTCGTACCTCAACCACTGGAGCAGCGACAATAAACCATCGCCAACATTACAGCTGCACAACCGTATCTGGTGTTAATTCACAAACACATGCACTTTACGATAACACTAACGAAGACAAACAAGTGTTCGTTTGTCATCTTTTCAATATTTTTAATATGTCTTGAGTAAGAGTGCCTGCAGTATTATGTTGAATAATCGTCGCTGGCCTCGTTAAAGTTATAGCTTTTATTTTATAAGGACGCAAGACTTTAAAAAAATAATATGATCTCAGATTATTAACTTACATTTTGATAAAACATATTTTTTCTGGGGAAAAATACTGACACAATTTTGTAATATTTGTTCATATGAAGCATTTTCTTATTCTATTTAATCGAAATCTATTTATAAATTTCATTAGTGTTAGTACAGCACAGCTTAAAATTATATTTATCACAAACAGATTATTCAATAAACAAATACACATTATAGTAACGTAGTCTTGCAGTTTATAACTGCATAACATTTTTATATTATGCCTAATCTTCAGTACTGCCAACGTACTGCCACAAAATAGGGCTAAGCTTCGTTGAAATTGATCAAAGCAAGAACTAAATATAATCTATTTCTAAAAACTAAAAGTTTCTATTTATTTAAAGACACCCCTAAAAATGTTTGGCTACGAAAATTGTGGAGAGTAGTTATTTTTAAGAGATGTTAAGCGTCTACGTTGTTTTAAAATGATTTTAAAATAATTATAGGAACTTTCCAAAGTAATTGAAATCATTTTTACAAAGTGTGCGTAAAAATAAAAAGAGAATACTCTCTTGTTGATTGTCGAGTTCTGATTGGCTGTAGGGAATGCCAGTGCGGTGTAGCCATATTACAATACATCCTCTGAATTCACTCCAATCAGATCCCATGCTATTTCTCGCCATGATAGGCCTCTTTAGGCGCGTCTTGCCTCATGCAACCCGACCTGTTTCCACCTTTCCCATGCGTCGGTGTGGAAAGAAACGGAAATGGCACGTGTTCTGGACGAGTCGGTTTCTAGAATCACGTTCGTCAAGTGCAGTAATATTATCATAAGTGATTGTGATGAGCGCCACAACAATGGCTGTCTATGATAATTATTGATAAATGTAATTGTTTTTCTCGGCAACCTACTCCATCGCGGAAAAAATACAACCCAAACAATTTTAGTGGAAATTACAACTATAAATAACTACACAACAATTATAAAAACCGATGACACCACCTTCAGACCTTCTCAAGGGACTTTGAGGCAAGAGGCATTCACAAGCGCATGCCTCAACCTGCATCTCCTGCGCATGAAAAGAGGCTTAGTGTAAGCCCCCCAGATGGAGACATATAGAAATGAATTTTGTTGTTGCTTATAGAAAGGTGTTAAGATCATACAAGATGGCTACAATAGATGTGATGGTAGTTGTATCACTTGTATATGCTAACTAAAGATAACACCGTCATACAACCACGCGTTAACTGACGGGTACATGTTCGATGCCCGTGTGATAAACTATCTTGTGTTATTATTAGCCCCGCGTCTTACTACCTGTTCGGGTTATACGCACTTACGCTAATGTGTTAATGGTAGGGTGATTGCGAGATGAAATGGAGGACCTACAGCTTAACGTGGAATCCGAACCACGGTGGAGGCCTGGCATTCCATACATTCACAAATTGTGATTAATACAAGTCTTGTCAGAGGTGAAGGGAGGGTTTGGTAATCCGGTAAATCTGTGCCGGGACCGAGGATTGAACCCCGGACCCTCATCACAGAATTCAGACACCTTACCTCTTGACCACTATCTTCTGTCTAACTCGCGAGTTATTTATTTAGCACCGCATCTTAATACCTGTTCAGGTTATACGCTTATCTACTAATGCTTTTAGGGATTAGAAAGATTATATTTAGAGGAAGTGTACCCGCATTCATTTGGAGGGAAAGTGAGTAAACATTTAGTAAAAAGCCGCCTTCAGTACACCCGACCGAGATTCGAACCTCGATTTCCCGGCAGTCTAGCGTACTGAGAAAGTAATTCGGCCACCGAGGCGGGTATCTCGCCAGGTAACCACTGGTGTGACTGTCACGAACGACATCTTGGCCTCACACACGGGGGTCGGGATGAAATCACGTCCGTCTCACTCGATACCAATTAGAGAGAACGTTTCTAAGACTGCGTCAACTTGAACGGGGTTGGCTCCCTGTTGATTGTTATGTCATTTCGACCAATCGGAGAGGAACATATCTTTCAATTAGGGATAACTTACACCACTTCCTTGCTTTGGAGCTTGGTCATCACCTAGACACACCCAACATGGAGGTTGTACTCAATAATGCTTTATTCGGCTTTCTTACGCTTGAGTTCACATGTCGTCATCGTTTACGTTAAAAAACATATCAACGGGAGAAATATAGCAACAAAACACGGATGGGAAAAAGAGTCATCCCCAGTCCAATTGAACCTCATCTTAGTAAGATGCGATGCTCGAAATAACTAATTTTGATTGAAAAGTCTAGCACTCCAACTCAGCTCCTCTGATAAAAAGAAAGCATGCTATAATTTTAAAGATGAAGCTCAATTCTCAACTGGGGATGATTTTTTTAAAATCCTTGAGCGTATTTCCATACTATTTCCAGGTGTATTCTGATTAATTTGATCAATATTTACGTTTATTCCCCTGGGTCCTTAAAAACTTCTGGCGGCCAAAATTGTAACTGAAACATTGCCAAGGTTTCATACATTTCACTTATAACGTTGATTAAAGTAAAATAATTTTTAGTTTACTAATTATTTTTTTCACTTTCCCAACATCGTGTTTAGAATATCAAAAATCTAGACTAAGAAAGTATAGACTTACTCGAGCAGTTCGGGGCTGAGGAGAAAGCTGGTTGGAATTCATTGTCTGCCTCGCCTTTTCCTTACCTCTAATTATTTATAATGTTTTATTAAAATGTTTTTATGGTTGTTTTCCAACCTCTCCTTCCAGACGAGTTTTCAATCATTAATAAAATGCCCCGTGTGTCCAAACAGGCGGACAATTAATCTAATATTAATTCACAATCTACTGGCACGTATTAATTTTACCCGACGCTTATTTCGCTCAGGCAAACCAGACTAATGAACTACGATCCGAGTGCTCGCACCTAATTAGTAAACACTCTTGTCTATGGACACATCTAAACAAACCGTTTGTTTGTGCGACAAAAGTTTGAATCCGATACTTCTGGGAGAGTTACTGTATTTCGTAAAAAATTTGTTTGGATATTTGATATTACTACCCACACTTCACAGCGGCCGCGTGTGTCGTGTCCGTGGTTTCAAGTTCTGTGACACCGTCACAGCCAATAGAGAAGAAACACGCTTTTTACACAGGAATACGACCCAAACATCACAAACACAAACTGGACACCGTTCTGAACATGAACGTAGCGCAAGTTAGTTCGTGACACTATGGCACAATACTTAACGAGGTGTGTTTACCAAGCTTTGATATAAATACAAAACTCATCACACTTCGACATTTCCTTGATAGAACACTGCCTCCATTTTATTTTAGTTACTGCAGCTTTAATCTGTTTCTTTTGACTTCATGTTGAAATAATTTATATTTTATTGTTTCTCTTTGGATTTGAAGCTGATATTTCTCTTCGGTGATAAAGTTATACAGAAAACAAATAAATATTACACTCAATAGTACGATATATTCATAGAGAATAACCGTTGTTCGTGCGCTTTAAGACGCCAGTTTCGCAATATTTATACTAGAATAAAAAAAAATACGCCCTAGGTAGTAGAGCGATTGATTATAATTTTAAAATCAAATCACTTGATATGAGCTAATAAACGTAAAACCCTTTGAGCGGCTTAGTGGTTGAGTTGTAAAACTATATAAATAACATACATTGCTAGGCCTAGGTTGAAATAATTTCCTTGACAAATTTTGCTAAAATTGGTCAATATATTTAGAAGTTATCGTTGAACAGAGATACTTTTTTGTTTTAGTAGCCTTCATCTTGAAACGGGTAACAAGAGAGATAAATCTTGTAAATACTTCGATTGACCTTGAAAGAATGTACCTTCAAATTTACGTTAAAAATTGGGTCCACAAATTTGGCACGTTATCGTGGAACAAAGATTTAGACAGACAGAAGAATGAAAGTATTAGCGGTCAAATACAAAAAAAAACTCGCTCCGTTCTGTCGATTAATTTTTAAGGAGTATTATTTTAAACCTAATCTCATATTCGTATTTGTTTTAATAGCATTGCCCAGAATTATTATTATGATCGTACAAACCTAACGGACCTCGTTATTAGGTATGGGTGGATTCATATAGTTGCCGACTATATTAGGTCAATTATATTGTTTGATTGATTATTATCTTCACGGCTGTATTTTGAAGATTCAATCAGGGAGTATAAACTAGTAGCTTCCAGGTTGTTAATTATTGATTATTAGAGGTAAACCGTTAGTAACGCACAGTCTCTTAACGATGACCGTTACTTTTCAGCAGAACGGTCTCAGAACTGGAACATCACAGTGAAATTTAAATTAGTTTAGCAAATTTGCTATTTTTTGAGATTGTTGTATCAAGATACGATGAGTTAAAACATTTAAACAGGTCTCAATACCACTGTTTTTTAAAGTATACCACAGGGAAAACCTCTAGAGCGTGTCTTCTGACTCGAGCTGTATTGCATATCTATGTTTGGTGTTATCCGTGGACTAGGACGAGTCCATCTCTACCCACGGTTAACCGGTATATTAGGTGAGGTGTACAGGTCGAAGCAGGCGGATCCTAATAACGCGTTAATCTGGAGTCTTCATCAGAAAACGCTGATATTAAAATAAAGGGTACAACACAATCAAACTAACTTTCTTTCATAGCTTAAAAAAATTGTTTCAATAAACTGCGACTAAGTAGGTATTCCTCAGAAATAAAGCCCTCTTTATATATAACTTTTAAACAAAATTGGTTCAAATAATTTTAACAAATTTCAAATTATCCAAAATAAGTTATTGTAAGATCCCCTTATTTAAAAAAAAAAAAATTAAAAACAAATATTTCCCATATATTCGTTTAAAACAAAATATTTAAGGTCAATTATAACTAAACTTTTTCTAAAATTTCACATTAGTAAACCATATTTAAATTAATTTATTTAAGAAAAATAAATATATTTTATAATTTATCATGTAAAATGGACCCAAATCCAAATTTTGAAAAAATTGCCTACAAGGTAATCTTTTATTCGAAAATTTTCAAAATTCAGTCATCAGTAAAATACCAAAACTAACCTTAAATGATTTTTTACCCTAAAACCAAGTATACAGTCTAGTTTGTCATGTCGCACATTCCCAATATATATTTTAAAACAAAAATTTGCTAGATTTATATATATATATATATATTATTTTTTTTAAACGAGGCATAACCATATAATATTTGAATATCAATATGAAACAAAATCTCAAAAACAATTCCATATATTTGGCCAGGGACGGACAGGAAAAATTGTAAAATCCACTTTTTTGGGTTTCGGGGAACATAAGACGTAAAGATTCATCAAAGAGGTCGAGAATTTTCACGATTAAAATATTTTATATTTAAATAAGAAAGTAAAAATACGATTAAAATTTAAAATTTATTTTAAATTGAAAAATCTAATGATATGGTTCTAATATTGTTTATCAAGTAAATAAAACATAAAATCACCATTGAATATGCTATATAGTTTATATCAACACGTCCTTGTGGTGATATTTGAATTAGTATATCAATCAGAAAATGTTCATAAAATAAAGTTTAACGAAACAATGTTATATATGATTCAAAATATTAATTAAATAACACTTGTAGGCCCTACTCTAGGACCAAGTTGTAGTGAAATCGTGTTAGATAGGCCTACTGTTCTAGATTAAATCAATGTGAAACATTTTAAAATAAAGAAACTTTTTAATTAGCTCATAAATAATAATTATTAAAGCAGGAAAGTACACATATGTGATTTTGTAAAAGAAGTGACTTAAGATAACTCAAGTTTTGTAGTAATTTACTAACATGGTAACAATTATATAGTAATTTATTTATTTATTAAAAATAGTAATTAATGTTTTGACTCGCTTCGGTGGCCGCATGGTCTAAGGCGTTACTCTCTCAGTTGACTAGACTGCCGGTGACGGGGAAATTGAGGTTCGACTCTCGGCCGGGTGTTCTGAGGTTGGTCATTACAAAATAGGTTTCAATTCATCCTCCACGTAAATGCGGGTACACTTCCGCTAAATATTACCTTCATAATCACTAAAACCATTATTGTAATTAGTACATAATCATATAACCTGAACGTGTAGTAGGACGCGGTGCTAAAAATAATTGATCTGAATGATATTGGTTTCCCATTTTGTGTGTGTTGGTATGTATCTGGTGTACTGGAATTAAAAAATTGTTAAACATTAGTTGCCCTTTTCACAAACTGTTATAATATACATTTTGAAATAATACATCAAATACTACAAAGAAGAGCCTCATTTCCTAAAAAAATGTAATTATTTATGTTTTCACAACCATTAACTTTTTCTTTGAAAATGAGATGGTCGAGTGAATGAAAAAAAATTAACAAAGGCATACTTGTGTAAAAAGTAGAAATTTTTAGGTTAATTATAGTAGGTAAATGTTAGACTAAAATAAATGAGAATGTTTTATAGAGCAGACAAATGGATTAGTACAAAATTTCCTTTCTAAATGCATACAAATTTCACCTAGAAAATTCCGAGGGAATAATCATTATGGAGCACAAACAATCTAATTAATTATTCCAAACTAAAATTACTAAGCCAATATCAGTTACTAAAAAGTGAGTAAAATATAAAAAGCTCGGTTATTTTGTATGTCGATAGCGCCAGAGTCGTAACAGACGCGAGGCGCCAACCTAGGGGCGCCACCTGTCTTCCTGGCCAATTCTTTGAGCTTCCGGGAAAACTATCAGCCAGCCATCCCTTAGGTCTCCATACCCCCTCGATCCTAGCTCAACTTTCTAACATTAAGGTATATTCACAGTCTTGCGTTTAGGTTTCGAAAACTTGTACGGTCACAATTCTTAGGTAAAAAAAAATCTCCGCGTTCTGAGATGATCCTTGGAGAACAAGAATGTATAATTTATTTGAAATTACTTTGAAAAGCTCTCACTTGCACAGGATTTAGAAAAAAGTGTACAGTGCACTTATACACATCTTAAATAGATTTTTTTATTGTTCTTACCTAATCAATTTTTACTTAACGTTAATTAATTAATAAGTCTACAACCCCCAACTTGATCGTGTGATTTAAAAAAAATAATATAATTTAACATCAATTAGGTGACCTGGCGGTCTAGTGGTAAGGTGTCAGACTTCTGTGCTGGCGGCCGGGGTTCAATCCTCGGTCCTGGCACATATTTATCTGATTACCAAACCCTTCCTTCACCTCTGACAAGACATCTGGTGAATGTGGGGAATGCCAGGCCTCCACCGTGGTTCGGATCCCACGTTAAACTGTAGGTCCTCCATTACATCTCCAAATAACCCTACCATTACACATTAACGTTATTGCGTATAACCCGAACGGGTAGTAAGACGCGGTGCTAATAATAATATTTTAGTCGCATCACGTTTTTCTATCCTTCCGGGAGAGTTGTATATTTCACACTGATAAATAAATAGGGACGAGGAACTTAAACTTTAGAGGAAATGTACTCGCATTTGCGTGTAAAAATATTTTGAAATTAACATCTCATTACCTTCCGGAATACGAACTCTGACCCGCCAGTCACAGGTAGCTGAACCAGAACAGACAAAGTCAACACCTCCTCAATCCATGTTCTTCTAACCGTGACGTATTCTATTGGTTGGGATAAGAATATATAATATATAAAATAGTTTAAGTTGAATTATTTGGACCTGGTGTGACGGGAAATAAAGTATTAATGGTTTTAATACAAATTATCTAGTGAGTGTAAACTATTTTTAACGTAGATATGAACACTCCATAGTATTTTTTTTTTTACCACCGCGTATTACTACTCATTTGGGCTATACGTTTATTCACTAATTGCCCTAATGGTTTTATGGGTTAGGAAGGTTATATTTATAGGAAGTGTGCCCGCATTTTCGTGGGAAGAGAGAGTATAAAACCATTTTATAAAAACTATCCTAAGTACACCCGACCGAGATTCGAACCATAATCTCCCCATCATCGTCAGTCTAGTCTACTGCGAGAGTAGCGCGCTAGGCCGAAACGGGCGAGTTCACAGTCTTTCAATCCCTAAATAAAACTACATAATTTGTATACCAAAGATATGTGTATTTTTTTTGTTGTGAATTTAGCTTAAGACTTTCCAATTCCTCTTGTAAAAAAATAAAAACTTGGGTTTCTTAATCCAAAAAGAGAAGAAAAAAATCTATCAATCACTCCTCTAAGTAAACAATTGGATATTTTTTTGGCTCTTTCCACGCCTATCCATTCTCTGATTCGCGTCATGTTTTCCTTATGGATAAAAAACTAGTCTATCCCGGAGGTTTTGAGAGGACACACACGTGGTATATTGACAGTTTAATTACAGGAGACAAGAGAGAGACGGAGAACTACAAACTAATATTAAGGTTTGGTCATAAGTCACGGTGAGAATTATTTGTGAACCATTACAAAAAAAAGATTTAATGGTAGAAGTAAAGAGCAGTATAAGGGATAAGTTGGGGGAAGGGAATGTTTTCAGAGGTCAACCCCTTAATAAATTATTATTAGTAAATTATTTTAATTGAAAAGTAAGGTTGTATATTCTTTTTTATTCCCTTCCCCTTATTTTGTAAACTACTTTTCTTCTACGAGGCTGGTGACCTGGCGGTCTAGAGGGTAAGGTGTCGGACTTCTGTGCTGGGGGTCCAGGGTTCAATCCTCGGTCACGGCACAGATTTATCTGATTACCAAACCCTTCCTTCACCTCTGACAAGACATCTTGTGAATGTGAGGAATGTCAGGCCTCCACCGTGGTTCGGATCCCACGTTAAACTGTAGGTCCTTCATTTCATCTTACAATCGCCCTACCATTACACATTAGCGTAAGTGCGTATAACCTGAACGGGTAGTAAGACGCTGTGATAATAATAATAATAATAGTAATAGTAGTAATAATATTCTGAGATGATGACATGTTTCGGTGATTTTTCACAGTCATCAGCTCTTATTTTTATTAAAGATGTTTGATTTTATTTCATAAACTTTCCAATAGTATGAAATAAAATCAATCATATTTAATACAAATAAGACTTGAAGATGGTGAAGACTCACTGAAACACGTCATCGTAGAAGAAAAGTAGTAAATAAAATAAGGGAAAGGGAATAAAAAAGACGATACAACCTTACTATCAATTATTATAGACCTTACCAAATAAACATAAACATTATTACAAATTGTTTTAGTTTTTTTTAAATGTATATATAAGTAGTCATTGGACTCTTACCCGCTTCGGAGGCCGCATGGTCTAAGGCGCTATTCTCTTGTTGGACTAGACAGCTTATGAGAGGAGTTCGTGGTTCGATTCCAGTCGGGTGTACAAAGGGTGTTTTTTCCCCTCACTCCCTACTCATGCAAATGCGGGTACACTTCCTTCCCCATTAAAGTAATAATTAGTACATAGGCATATAACCCGAATGGAAACTAAGGCGCAGTGCTACAAAAAAAATTGAGTCTTATAAAATGTGTAGCACTTACAATCTCATTTATATTAAGTAAAACTTTAAATTACTTTAAAGAGGGTTTTGATGTTTAAGAAACTCATTGCTTTGAGAGATTTAATTAAAGTTAAAATATTTATATATAAAACTTTTTTGTGCATATCGATTATGAAGCTTTTTAATTTAATTTTTAGTATCTGACGACAAAATTAAGTAACAGTAAATTATCAAACGAAAGGGAACAGGATTTAAAATCTGAGTAATAAATAATGAAAACATAATTTTCTTAAGATGAATCGAGAATAGCCTGTGGAAACAATATTCTCCGTTAAAGACAGCCGTAATCAAACCATATACTTCCTACTCAGTCAGACGTGCTAACCCTCCTGGTTTTACGTGATATTTTGGTCCGACACCTTACCTCAGTCGGTAACGTGACTGTCTACTGAGCTAAGGGTCCTAGGTTAAATTCCTGTTATGGCCGAAAAAATTATCATTGCTGAAATGTGAGTTTCCCCTTTTGCAGTGACGAATTACCGGCCGGGGAGCTGGTTGTTGTGTATTTAAGTTAATTTATAAGCCGTGTACTGATATAATCAGTCAATTAATAAATTGCACTTAAATACCCCAAATTAAAAAAATTACATGACTTTATTTGGCACTAAAACATGTAATCATATGTTATGCCTAAACAAGTCATTCGAAAAATACAGTTTTTTTAACACGTTATAGGTGACCTGGTGGTCTAGGGGTAAGGTGTCAGACTTCTGTGCTGGCAGCCGGGGTTCAATCCTCGGTCCCGGCAATGATTTATCTGATTACCAAACCCTTCCTTCACCTCTGACAAGACATCTTGTGAATGTGGGGAATGCCAGGCCTCCACCGTGGTTCGGATTCCACGTTAAACTGTAGGTCCTTCATTTCATCTCACAATCACCCTACCATTACACATTAGCGTAAGTGCGTATAACCCGAACGGGTAGTAAGACGCGGTGCTAATAATAATAATAATAATAACACGTTATATTTGGGTCTCATTAGTATTACCTAATTAAATTTGAAAGCAAATACAAGTGTTTGTGCATTTTAAGTTCTAACTACTTCAACAAATAGCTGTGTATCCCAACCTGTCATGTTGTTTGTCGATTTTAATGTAAATTACTACCGGGAAATCTATTGATAACTTACACAAATCCACATATGGAAATGCATAGATAGTGTTCGTTGTTGGCATTTTACTCTTCATATTTGGAAAATAGGAATGGTAACACGCATATTAAACAGATGTATTACAATATTATGTTTTGGTAGAATATAAATTGGGTTTGAATATCGAAAACATAATTTATTAATAATTTATAAATCCTACTAGTTTCAAATCTCGTGTAACATTTTTAATTATTACCAGAGACTTTCTGACTAAATGTAAAAACAAACAACGCTATATAATTATGTATTTATGAAGGGTGAAACTTCATGGATGAATGATTATTATTACGGACATGAAGAGTATCTCAATTATTTTTGACTGAAGTTAAGTTATATTTTCTTATAAATGTCTATCTAAAAATTAACGTACAGTACTCAAAAACAACTCTTTTTGAGATGGTCTTCGATTGGGTGTCATCTACCAGAGATATATCCGCTGTGATTTACCTGATGTCATACAAACAAATAAGAGGAAATATACCAACTACAGTTTAAGTAGATGTATTGAAAACATAAATAAGCACTTGATTTTGGTTTTTGTTTATATTTATAATTTTGTTTATCTCTTTGTCTATCTGTTCAGGTTATACAAATATCTTATCATTATTCTAATAACGCAGGGATGAGAAAGGGAGGATTTTAACGGGTAATTTACCCGCATTTGTGTGGAATAAGAATGGGAAAACCAGCTTCAGTAGACCCGACCGAGATTCAAACCCCGATATCTCTTGTCACCAGTAAACCATCCTAACCCGAGATTGACGCCTTAAATCATTCGGCCACTGAAGCGGGTGTTTATTAAATGCGTAGTGATATAATTCAACAAGTCACGTGAGGCTTTCATTCTCCATTGTGGGTAACAATATTTCATAGCCCTACATATTTCCTGAGAAAAACTATTCAACCTTCATTATTAATTTTAGTTCGTTGGTAAATTTCACAAACAGCTTTGAACTGTGTGCAAATTATTAAAATTACTCAAAAGCTAAGGTGTAACAATATTAATATTTGCCATAACATAATTTATAATAATATATCAGTAAAGACATTTTTAGTTAACTATTAACTGATGACAAATTTTAGTAATATTTCTCCCTTCGGTAAAAACTCAAAAATGAGACACAGCTTTAATTTTTTCGAATTTAATGGGATGTTTCACATTTACCGAAACTACTCCAACACAAAACCGACACTGATGCCAGTGGTCACGAAATGGAATGACATGTCATCGTGTCGTCGTACGCCCCGACATGTCGTATGGGTAGAGACAGTTTGTCACATGTGCGTACACATTTTGTTGTGAACTAAATAATACAGTATAATATGACCAATATTGGGTATGATGAGGTAGCTTTGATGGATCTGATATGTGCTCTCTAAATATCTTAAGTTTATAGCCGGGTGCACTCAAAACAAAGAACCATCATTTATGTGCAAGCCTTCGTCTCTTGCTTCTTAAATTTAACAAATCAAGAAAATATTATTTGTTAAATGCAGCCATTTTGACTATAATTAAGGACTGTATAAGTCGTGGTGGCGCCAGGAGCGGGATTGAACAAACCAGGAGAGCCGCATTTTCCCGCCCGTCACAAAACTGTGTCCTCGTGTCGTGTCGATAAATGTGAAAACGACCAATACTGATAAATTAAAAGGGTTCTCGAAAATATGTTCATATGTAATTTTCAAGTGACATCAATTAACTGCACATAATCAGAACCTGATGTTAATTTCAAACTATCGAGAGAAAGATGGAAGCCTTAAAAAAAAAAGACTAAATTTTAAAGAGTGACTAAAGAAAGAATTCAAACGCAAAAACTAATAAATATGAAGGTGACCTGGTGATCTAAGGGTAAGGTGTCGGACCTCTGTGTTGGGGGTCCGGGTTTCAATCCTCGGTACCGGCACAAATTTATCTGATTACCAAACCCTTCCTTCACCTCTGACAAGACGTGTATTAATCACAACTTGTGAATGTGGGGAATGCCCAGGTCTCAACCGTGGTTCGGATCCCACGTTAAACTATAGGTCCTCCATTTCATCTCACAATCACCCTACCATTACACATTAGCGTGAGTGCATATAACCCGAACGGGTAGTAAGACGCGGTGCTAATAATAATAATAATATAATAATAATAATAAATATGAAAGTAAAGTGAAATGGATTCAAGAGAAGGAGTGAAAAGGCATTTGGTGAAAACAAAACCAACCATAGATTTATTTAAAAAAAAAAGATTAAATGTTAGTCACACAAGAAACTTTGTGGAAGAAACCATTTTTTTTTTCAAACAAATGGGCTGGAAAATTAGTTTAAAGAGCTCAGGATTCTTTCCCTCTAGACAATTAAAATTGTTAGCAGCTTTAGAATATCTGTATTTTTATATTAAAGTAATCAAGATGATATATTTAGCTAATATTTCAAAGTTTTTAAAGTGACCATTCTATTGTTATAGGACTTGTCCATAGCATCCGGTTAAATTTGAGGCCCGTGGCGTTAAGCCTAATTAGTTATGAATACAGCTTAGTTGAAGGGAAATTTACTCGCGTTACGGTGTTTCTTATGGTAGTGGCAGTTCTGAAGCTTCAAAACCACTAACACAATCCTCAAGTATGTTATAATTTTCTGTCACGATCGTACTAAAGAAAAACTTAATTTGTTCCAGAATTCCAGATAAATTTTTTTTTAAACAAATTTACTTGGATTTGAAGACTGCGAAATTTCGCTTGGAACTTCAATAAAAATTTCACAGTTTGAATACTTTTTTAAATATTTAAAATTTAAATTAAAAGCGTTTAATCCTTTGGAAACCCCTCCATATTGGCTTGAACTATATTTTAAAATAACAAACCACTCCATTAAATAACGCAGAATCTCTAGAAGTTTGTAATATTTTTTGTAAATATTACACAATTTAATATATTTGAGTTATTAATTAAAATTTAATGTAGAAGTATTCCTTGAAGTCTGTAATTTAAAAAATATACCTAGAAATATATGTTTACCCAAAATAGTAACTAATATACAGTTTTTTTAAATGTATAAATCTTCTTCGGTGGCTGTATGGCCTAAGGCGTGACTGTCACAGTAGACTAGACTGCTGATAACGGGGAGATCGAGGTTCGAATCTCGGTCGGTTTCACTGAGGGTGGGTTGTTCCTAAATAGTTTTTTACTTTAACTCCACGTAAATACGAGTGCATTTCCTCTCAATTAAACCTTTATCTTCCCCAACACAGTGATTAGTAGTACATAGACGTACAACCCTAATGGTTAGTGAGACAAAGAGATCAATCTTGTATAGTCCTACTGGCCGCTGAAGGGAGGGTCATTGTTCAAATTCCTGACGAGTCTAATTAGTAATATTTTCTTAGGGAGTTTCATACATCACCTCGGATAAAATGTTTGTACATACCTTCTAAATTCTACCTTTCTCATCTTCATATACTTGGTAGTAAGACAATGATGCACAAAAAAACACATGACGACAGTGAAACATATTAGCTTGTAAACACATAACACAGAATAACGGATGCTACCAGGTGATCTAAATAAATATATAATACCTCGAATGGGAAAAGCATATATACGCAATTCATATAAAAGAGAAAAATTTATCTTAAGACTATGCTATGGTTTGATAAAATGCTCGAATGTTCCGCTTCAGTTAGCATTTCTTCTCGCTTCGACAGGCAGGCATTCAATTTCAAAAACAGACCATTTTTTCTACTCCATTCCACGCGCTATTCTGCCTCTATTCTTACAACTTCGCTCTACCTTATTCCTGTCAATGAACGGAACAAGTATAACAATTCGAGGAGAAAAGGATAAAGCAGGAAGAGGAAGGAAACATGAATAAGAAACCAAGAATCTCCAATCTCAGGCAAAAGTGGTCAGTTTTGTGTTTAGAAACGGGTTTTAGTTTAAATTGAGAGACTAAACGATGGATTAAGTTCCTATGGTTATAGTTTTTTCAAATAATTTAAATTAATATTGAAATGTGGTCCTCTATATACGGACAGTGCCGTAATTACAATGATTCCCAAATTGTATGTTGATATTCATGGATCTCATATTTTTGAAAATATAATTTTCATACTAATAAAGTTTTCAAGTCGAAATTGGTGGTCTTGGGATAGCGTGTTCGCCCCAGGAGCTACGACGTATGTGGGTTCAAGCCCAGCTGAGGTAAGTGGATTGTTTTTTAGCGATAAAAATCCGTAGCACAACTTCCTTCGGATTGGAAGTAAAGCCGTCGATCCCATGTCGATTGTGGCATGTGTAAGAACTCTGGAAGGTATATGGAAATACCGTTTCTGATTAAATTGGTAGAATTTTCCTCACTCGCTCGTATAATTTCATTTCGGAAGGAAACGGTAAAATGCCGCACTTCCTTAGTGCATGGGTCTTCGACCAGATGGTCCGGACATCATTAACTAGCAGAAGGGATGAGTGCATGTTCGTCTCTGGATGCATGGGAAGCGCATGAAACCAAAATTTAGGTTGCATAATTATCACAATCATCAAGGTTTTAAAATGATTCTGAAGGTTGTTCCGTTTTAATATCATTATTCCCGTCAAAATAACGCTGTATCGGTGACCTGGTGGTCGAGGGATAAGGTGTCGGACTTCTGTGATGGGGTCCGGGGTTCAATCCTCGGTTCTGGCACAGATTTATCTGATTGCCAAACCCTTCCTTCACCTCTGACAAGGCATCTTGTGAATGTGGGGAATGCCAAACCTCCACCGTGGTTCGGATCCCACGTTAAACTGTAGGGCCTTCATTTCATCTCACAATAGCCCACCATTACACATTAGCGCAAGTGGTTATAACCCGAACGGGTAGTAAGACGCGGTGCTAATAATAATAATAACTCTGTATCCGGTGGATGCTTGTACTGAGAATAAATATTTTCATATATGGTTTCTCACTTTCTTTCCAAGAAAATGCATGCAAGTCATTTATTTATATATCTCACTCACTTATGTAAATATGTTGATATTCTGAATGGACTTAAGTGGAAGAAAAATAAAACTGTAAATTGTTAACTGTACAAAATAAACGGTGTTTATTTTAAAGTGAATATTTTACTGGCTCGGATTTAAAGGGGGGAGGGGGGGAACCAGGGAATCTTCAAATAAGGTTCCACACAAACTATTTCTATAAAAACGAAATTTAATTTTTGGTTCTATATGTTGCAAAAAAATTATATTAAACTATCACATCAATTTTTATTTATTTCTTACAAAATATTACATAGCTAATTGCTAGTTTTGGTTTCATACAAAGCTAATTGACTGTGGTTAAAATATTTCCTTAGTTATTTAATAAAGTAAACATCTAATTTTTGAAATTTAATATCTTAAATAAAAACATGGTAATGTTTAAATGTTGTAGAGACAAATATTTGTTTAGTAATAAGGCTTACAATTCTTTACAACCCTAGGCTTACAATTCTTTACAACCCTATGCTTACAATTCTTTACAAACCTAGGCTTACAATTCTTTACAAACCTAGGCTTACAATTCTTTACAACCCTAGGCTTACAATTCTTTACAAACTTAGGCTTACAATTCTTTACAACCCTAGGCTTACAATTCTTTACAACCCTAGGCTTACAATTCTTTACAACCCTAGGCTTACAATTATTTACAAACCTAGTCTTACAGTTCTTTACAACCCTAGGCTTACAATTATTTACAACCCTAGGCTTACAATTCTTTACAACCCTAGGCTTACAATTATTTACAAACCTAGTCTTACAATTCTTTACAACCCTAGGCTTACAATTCCTTTACAACCCTAGGCTTACAATTCTTTACAACCCTAGGCTTACAATTCTTTACAACCCTAGGCTTACAATTCTTTACAACCCTAGATCTTCCATATCTCTAAGTCCTACCCTGAAAGGTCCCCAAGCTAAGTCCACAAAGCTAATCGAAACATATAATATTACCGATATCACTCTTCACAAAGGTACCATTTATCTTCTACATTGATGCATGAACGTGTGTTAAAAGTAACACTCGGGGATCATATTAATCTTTTTACTACCAGTAGTAGAATATTTTCTCAGTGAATGTATAACACGCATGGAACGATCGACGTTTCTATTGACTACAGACCCAGGGTTATACAAACAAGGTCGATATTGTGGGAAATCCACCACACCTCGTGACCTACTCATATGTGTATGTTCACACTCACCCAATAGGTTAGTTACTTCGTAAAACATCCGTCTTGTACTGACCTTGATAATTTTTCACTTATAAACAAACTTTGATATTTGATAGTAAAAGATGTATGGGAAGGTTTCAGTGCGCTTATAATTAAAAAATATATATAGAATAGTAATATTATAAACCCTTGCGAAATTTTCGCGCATTTAACCTTACCCCCCTCCTCCTTAAAAAAATAGTATTTTGTTGTGTTGTTGAAATTAAATACTCAGCGAAGTGTATACACAAAATAGCAAAGAGTTTACTTTCAGTAATTGGTAACAAAATATTATAAGATTTTTCTTTTAACTTCAATTTTAAACAATGTGTTTTAACGTAAACTGAGCATGTTATGTCAGAGGTCGGTAAAAAAATCCTATCCACTGATACCTTATTCATCGCTGTAGGTTTTTTTATTGGTTGATAAAAAGCGATGTTAACATTAGTAATAATATATATGTAGGATATATACAGGGTGTGCTGTGGATAGTAAACCACAATACAACACACAACGTATTTATGAATGAATGTATGTCCTATATGGTTCCAAGTTTCTGCTTGCATTGTTAACAACCCTATTAGATATACAGCTGTCGCAACTCTTGTAAGTGAAGTATCACTGCTGGTACACAGGCAGGGGTGTATCAAGCAAGGCTATTAACAATTCCAGCAGAATCATAGAGGAGCTCATCTCTGGAACCATACACCAGATAGGATACAATTTCATAAGGATGTTTTGTGTTGGTTTGATGTCCACAATCACACCCAACATAAATCAGAACACCCTGTATGTATTGGTAACTGATAATACAATCAATGTATATATATATATATATATAAACAAAAACAATTAATATATATATATATTTACAAATATATATATATATATATATATAAACAAAAACAATTAATATATATATATATTTACAAAAGTATAAACCTATATAAAAGATAAAATTATAAGATTAGTTGGTGACCTGGTGGTCTAGGGGTAAGGTGTCAGACTTCTGTGATGGGGGTCCGGGTGTAATCCTTGATCTCGGCACAGATTTATCTGATTATCAAACCCTTCCTACCCACCTGACAAGACGTGTATTAATCACAACTTGTGAATGTGGGGAATGCCCAGGTCTCCGCCATGGTTCGGATCCCACGTTAAACTATAGGTCCTCCATTTCATCTCACTAATCACCCTACCATTACACATTAGCGTAAGTGCGTATAACCCGAACGGGTAGTAAGACGCAGTGCTAATAATAATAATAAAACATGCCATTTTTTTTATAAGTTGCTTTAAAACTGTCGTTTGTAATAATTATTTTAAGATTTTTTTACTACTTACTAACACCTAAAGTACTTATAATTACAGTTTTTCCACTAAAATGCCCACCAATAGCTATTAAATTACTATTTTTATAGTCCTATCTGCTTATTAAATTTAGTTAAAAGTTATTGTTATCCATCTATTTAAAATTTTATATGGTTTATAATTTTTTTTTTATTGACATGTTTAGCATTTGGCAGTTCGAGAAATAACAATTCTAGTCCTTAAAAAGTCCTTAAATTTATGTTTCATATGTCTGTAAGAGCCTTGGTATTTAAATATCACTAGCTATATGTATGCATATGCACATTACGTATCTCCACTTGTTCATATGAAATCACGTTATTGATCCGTTCAGTCAATTAATCTAATCGGGATAGCCATTGTTGGAGTGTATCAGATCTCCAATCGTACCTTTCAACAGCTGGACCCCTTCCAACCTCTTAGGGAGGAGATGATACAAACATCTCTCTTGACTTTGGGCGGTCGTCATATTGGTGAAACAAATGCAACCATCTAGGCAGTGGTTCCCAACGTGGGGGTCGCGACCTGCTTCGTGTGGGGTCGCGGTGGTTCTTGACGTTCTAGCTTTGTGTTTACTTTTTAAATTTATTATCGTTATCAAAGAAAGTCGCAAAATTCAAATAAAAATGCAAGCTGTAAGAATTATAAAAACTTAAAAGTTGCTGTTTATACTCCTTTTGGTTAATCAGCTCCGACAGTTTTTTTTATTTAGTAACACGTCTTACTACCCGTTCAAGTTATACGCTACTGTACTAATTATACTGATGGTCTTAGGGATAGGAATACTATATTTTAAGGAAGTGTACCCGCATTTGCGTGTCGGAAAAGTGGAAAAATCCTAGTCTGTACATCCGACCTGGATTCGAACCTGGATCGCCCCGTCATAGATAGTCTAGTCTACTGCGAGAGTAGCGCGTTCAACCATTATCAATTCAAACACGGACGTGTGGACGTTAAGCTCATAGTTGATAAGGTGATTTTCCCCTAAAATGTTTCCCCATTCTTATTCTGGTTCTACGCAAATGACATCCATCCCTGTTTCCATAATGTGGCCGGTGTTCTATTCGAGCCATATATTCTCCACTACCGACATGCTAGGGCTGTAGTAGCTACATATGTCTTGTAATATGTCTTAAGACTAGGACATGCACAACATCCAGTCCCCGGGCGTTAATTTATCAATTTGAAAGGGTAAACCCATATTTCCATCAATGATACATTTTCAGCCATGCTGGGAATCGAACCCGGGACCCTTACCTAAATAGGCAGACAGGCTACCGACTGATCCAAGGTGTCGGATCGATACCATCTTAGTTGGGGATGTTTAATAAATAATCACATGCACCAATGTCTACACGGAAAAGGCATAGGTCTCATTATGTCTGGTTTGTTAGTGACAGGATACCCTGGTTTAATTATTTGTTGGGTATATTCTGTGGGTTGTTTTTCCTCAATTATATCCCCTCCCCCCATCCCACCCCCGCCCACTCTAGTGCGGGTCCACTTAGTCTAAGTTTAATTCCTGGAAGACATGCCTTCATTCAGAATAACAAAACTGTTTATTAAGTAGAGTCAAGTATTTTTATAACATTTTTTGTTCAAATTGTTTCTCACATTTGTTGTTGTTTTTAAACCAGTTTAATTAATTTATTGACTCTTTTGTTGGTTAGTGATGAACCTCTGGGAAAATGGCTGCTTTATGTTATCTTATTTTCACTGTTGTTGGTTCCCTGTCGTTTTCAGATGTAACAAGAGGGCAAGTTGGTAGCCCATTGCCCAAGCTCGTTCTCTAATTGGTTGCCACACAAAGTGGGCACGCGAGGCACACTAATTTCTCCTGGGGATATCTGCAGTCGGATCTGCATCAAGAATTCGTAGTGCACCTCTTTACCCCTCGGTTCTAGGCTAATTCTCTACCTGAGCTGGCGCAGTAGGTACAAGCACCATAATAATCTGATCAACCTGAGTCGTCATCATCATCATCATCATCATCATCATCTGTTTCCAGCCTGTGGCCGGGTCAGTCATCGTCTCCTATCCTTCCACCATTCTTCCCTCTTTGTTTGCTTCCATTCTTCTCCCCTCCTTTGCACACTCCTCTTATCTGCTCCTCCCATATCCTTGACCTCCCTTCTTACATACTTTGTTTCTATCGTCTTCTTTGGCATTGATCATTCTGAGTAAGTGAAGTAAACCCTTTGAGCTACGGCCCGCTCTGAAATAATCTCGACCCGAGACCTTGTTACACCTTGATTTTATACTCGTTGAACTTACGGTCTTAATTATTATTATTAGCACCGCGTCTTACTACCCGTTCGGGTTATACGCACTTATGCTAATGTTTAATGTTAGGGTGCTTGTGAGATGAAATGGAGGACCTACAGTTTAACGTTAAATCCGAACCACTGTGGAGGCCTGGCATTCCCCACATTCACAAGATGTCTTGTCAGAGGTGAAGGGAGGGTTTGGTAATCAGCTAAATCTGTGCCGGGACAGAGGATTGAACCCCGGACCCCTAGCACAGAAGTCCGACACCTTACCCCTAGACCGCCAGGTCACCGACTACGGTCTTAACTGTCTTAATAGTTTTTACAAGAGGGTGAAACATCTGCTAGCTTTATTTTACAATTAACAAGAGCAAGATGATTGAAGTTTGTGTCAATCAAGTCCGGAAGACACATAAAGTTGCTTTTTATGACAAGAAGTACCCCTCCATGTGGCCTAACCGGTGGCCAGATCACCTCTACGAGTTACTGGAACAGCTTTAAATATAGGGCTATGAAAGTTTTTAACAGTTAAAATCAATATCTTGGATTAAGAAGAAATATAAATTTTAAAAAACTAAAAAAAATGTGGTAAATAATTTAAATGCTTTAAATACTTAAACAGCTTTGCTCTCCCGGCGCTGTATGGTGAAACTTTGGACACAATTTAATGGTATTATTATAGTTTTCCGGATGTAAGTGTACAGGGATTCTGTATTAGTTTTGGTTCAAACCAACTATGTGTGTAATAATAATAATCTTTAGCACCACGTTTTACTACCCGTTCAGGTTATACGCTTTAAGTACTAATTACTCTAATGGATTAGGAATTGGGGAGGTTTAATTAGAGGAAGTG
>CABFOV010004650.1:25171-50274 GCA_902141375.1 Timema poppense | reverse complement strand
GATTCGAACCTCGATCTCCCCGTCCTCAGCAGTCAAGCTCGACACGACTAGCGCGTTAGCCAACTACGCCACCGAGGCGGGTTTTACTAAGAAGTTAGGGTGATCTGGTGGTATAGGGGTATGGTGTTGTGACTTCTGTGTTGGGGTCCGGGGTTCAATCCTTGGCCCCGTCACGGATTTATCTGATTGCCAAACCCTTCCTTCACCTCTGACAAGAGGTGTATTAATCACAACTTGTGAAAGTGTGGAACTCTAGGCCTCCACCGTGGTTCGGATTCCACGTTAAACTGTAGATCCTCTATTTAATTTCACAATCATCCTACCATTACACATTAACGTATGTGCGTATAGTCCGAGCGGTTTAGTGAGACGCGGTGCTAATAATAATAATAATAATAATAATAATAATAATAATAATAATAATAATAATAACAACCACATGTTCTATTTGGCAAAAGTTATGTACACGTGCAATAACAATTAATAGTTCCTATGCAATTTGTGATGAATATAAATTCTCATGAGAAGGGAAGAAAGTAAACACTGATTAAATAAAAAGTTGGTTCTTTTAAGGTATTTTTTCTTACCTGAATCCTACTAGGTTATTAGTTAAAAAGGTTACAGTTAAAATGTATGTATGTGTCTGTCCCGACAGAGTTTTTTTGACATTAATATTTGTTCGTTGAAATTGACGATGATACTAATATTATTTTAGGTATTTTTTTACTTTATGTAATTTGGTTTGACCTTGAATTAGCAATGAAAAGGCAGTTTTAGGTTAACTAATATTTTTCTCTCTTTATTTACTATTTTAGTAGTCTTAATCAGGTGGAAGTTGGGGGAGGGGGGTTTACAATTTACGAAACTAATAAAACGACTACTTCTATGTGTGGTAGAAAATTGAAATTCGGTAGAAGAAAGACCACTCTAAATAATCATAAACTACTGAGATTTTAAATGTATACAATTTGTAGTAGTGGGTGGAGTGGAGGTGTTAAGTAAATATATATAATTTGAAGCATATAATTGAAATTTGGTAGGCATATAGAGGGATTGCTCCCATAACAAACTTAAAAAAACTGGTAGAGAGGGAGGGGGGAGGGAAACGGATAGCAGTTTAAAACTTTTCCAAAATTATTATAAATCGTCTTTTCGGCATGGAAGAAAATTTATATTTGCCAAGTTTTTAAAAGGACCACACAGTAACCATAAAAGATGGACTGTTTGGAATTTAAAAATAGGTCGTGGAAAATAGCTAATAGAAAAAACAAACTTCTCGCTATAGAAGAAAACTTGAATTTTGTATCGGTAGACGAGGAAGTTCTAAAAACAAACGAATATTAACCTAAATAATATCTTTAAGGGGATCTATTTGTTGTGATAACAAAGCTAAAAATCAAAGACCAAATTAGCGTCTAGCTAGTAACGAAATAATAACTAAACTAAACAAATTCTTGCGAAATATCTCGGTGAACTGTGATGCTCTTTGGAAAACAATGGATCTTATTATTTAATACGTTTCTGTTCCAGAGGGTATTATTTATTATCTTTGTTGATCCGTGATGCAATCGTATCCTAAATATTTATGCAGCAATGTATATTAGTTCTTTCATATTATTTTATGATCGTGCTTAGATAAATATTGTATTGCTGCCTTTGTCTGTGCACCCAGTTTGTGAACAAGGTAATATTTTGTCTGAAATATTTAATCTATTTTAACTTATCAATCATCATGATTGGTTTGTCATTGCCGTAGTTAGCTCTGAATTGTACAACGAGGAACTATCAAAAAACGGGCAGCCGGATAGTGAAAGTACTTGTTTGATATAGTTTCTACAGTAGCCCCATGGCTTCTTTGGTGCTGACTGACAGCTCACAGCTCATAGCTTTGAAAAGTTACCAAACCAAATTATGTATCTCTACGCTGAACCATATGATCTGCAAAAACATGTTTTTAGCAGCTGTCACTTTTGACAGTCAAAATTTAGGTCAGTCAGCACCAAAGAAACCATGGGGCTACTGTAGTAGTGTTTAACTATGCCAAGAACGGGTCACACTACAAGTATAATATATTTACAACAGTGGTAGCAAGAAAAAGGTTATCGCCCTCGCAATATTATGGATTGCCGTTGACGAGGAGCATGGGGTTCCAATTCTGACAAGGTATACTTATTCATTATATTGTTTTCCCTCCTACCTCCATGATAGTGCAGTTTGTATTTCCTCTAAATGTTACATTACTCTTTCCTATCCGTTTGTGTTATCAAGTTTGGATCGCCCGAGCAGATATTACGAAGCAGGGGAGAAAAATAAATGTTATTTCTATCTCACCAATGTTGGATTGCGTAAAGTTTATATATAGACAAGCTAAAGTATTTAATTTTACGTGATATCAAATATTGTCTTAAGTAATAACTATATCGAAAACAGTCCGTACACCAGGACTTATAGTCTATACTGTAACTGGAGATAAAGAGGGAAAATTTGGGAATGAGATTGATTGCAGTTATAACTTTTATTATAGTTTAAAGTTATAAAAAAGAATGGATTTCTAATGCAAAGTATTTTAATTTATTTGTAATGAATAGCTTCCAGGTTATACTAGCCATAAATTAAAACAGGGCATGATTTTTGAGTGTGGGCAAGATGACGCAAAGAGCAAAATTGACTAGAATAAGAGTAGTTATTTCATAAAACTTTTTTTTTAGATAGGAAATTGTAGGAATAAACAAATGTAGTTGAGGAATTAAAGTAAAGAACAGCAAATTCCTGAAAGATGGTAAAAGCAGGAAAAGTAGGCCATTTGAAAGCCTACCACACATGAACTAGTACGACCTCGTAAATAAGATGGCATCGATTCTATTTCTAAGAACTTTTAAACAGATGCTTTATCACTTAAATTTCTCACATTTAACCCATAGCTTGATTTTCTTACGAGTGGGCATTTTAATCACCTTAAAAAATATACAAACATACGTTTTGCGTCCAAATTGGCAGCTTCAGGTCACGTGACTTAATGTATGAATGAATATATTAGAGTAGATTTAGTAAATTTTTAACTGTTAGATACTGTCCTTCCTACCGAAATCGTTCTATAAGATATCTATAATCTACGGTGGCTGGGCGTATAATATTAGGTTATTCCTGGGTTAAGGTAGTTTTTAAGTAGTGCGCTGTATGTGTTTAGAAAGTGAGCGATTGACTATCCCAATTACAAAAACATTCAACGTATGCGGAACATTATGTGAGATGAAATTTTTATATTGTTTAATCAAATTTCAGTTTTCATTCTTTTATCGAAAAAAAAATGCCTAAGGTGCTTAGGACTACCTATCTATGTCCAAAAATCTTGGCTGGCACGTGTGGCTCTCGCCCTCCCAACGAATAGTTGTTGTGTTTATAGCTAGTGCACGCGTTGTCTCGCTCTAATAATACAATTCCAGAGGATCTGGATATAGGGCAGGAAGTCGGGCTACGTTAGAAATAGCCCTGGCGCCTTCCATACAGGATCTGTGCTTCGTCTGCGGGAATAAAAAGTCTGCTGCTGTGGATTTACACATTCGAAAAACAAATATAGGAACTAGAAATTGATGTGATTTACTTTAAACTATTCACAAAAATTGTCGCGAGTTGTGTAGGTCGTTCTGCACAATTAGAGAAAATTTAAGCTTTGGCCGCGCTTCTTCTTTAAATCGATGTGGAAGATCCAATCAAAATTAAAAACAAACCAACCCGGTGTGCGGGCGCCTGAATCAACCAATTCAATATGCGCATGTCTCTAGTAAGCGAGATATAAGCAGACAGATTCGTCTTCTTCCTACCATTTTACCCGTGTGTTCTTCAGAAGAAATTATAATTTTTTTCCAAATAGCTTAGATTGAAGGAAAGGATAATAAAATTGCATTTTTTTTTATCAAGCTGACTGGTGTGAAGACATGTAATTTGGGTTTAAAACCAGATGATTTAAGATTGATGGAGAAATACATCTTTTGTCGGTTCACAACCCTTGTTTAGGGGGTAATAAGACATGTTTGTATCAGCGCACTTGATTCCAAAGTTCATTTTTTCGTCCATTTAAAAAGAGATATTATTTTAAGCTCTCAGTTAAATGTCCTAAATTAATAAATATTAAAGTATTTTTACTAGATTTTGCAAAATTTTCCCGGTGTTTTACAGACACGAAAATTTCCCAGTGTTTTTCCGGTCACTCCTATTTTCCAGGTGGGTGGCAGCCCTGAATATATTATATAAAGTCCTCAATAAATAAGCTGCTTCGCATTGAATAGCAATGGAAATATCAAGAAAATCCCCCCAACAATGATTATTTTAAAACAAGTTTTTTAGTTCAAACAGATATAAAAAGGTTACCTACAGTAGCCGCATGGCTTCTTTGGTGCTGACTGACAGCTCACAGCTGACTTCTGACAGTTCAACATTTAGGTATATACCTAAATTTTGACTGTCAGAAGTGACATCTGCTAAACACATGTTTTTGCAGATCATATGGTTCGGTGAAGGGATACATAATTTGGTCTGCTAACTTTTCAAAACCATCAGCTGTCAGTCAGCACCAAAGAAGTCATAGGGCTACTGTAGTAACACCCTAATTTTGGTTGGAAGAACAGTAGAGAACATTCAAACACATTTCTTTGCGGCCAACATTGATAATATTTTACTATATTATTTGTGTTATCTTAAAAAAAATTAATAGTATCTATTAAAAGTAACAGTGGTAGATGACATGACTTGATATATGAATACATAAACATTGTTTTTGTAACTTTAGTAACTAGCTTCTACTGTTCTTCATACCAAAATCATACAATGTATACATTCTGTTGGAAGTAGTTCAAAACTCGATCAAGCACCCACAACCACGGAGTTATTGCCAACGTTTACCATAGTTTCTAGTTATTGTCAGTGAGAGGCGCAAGTTTGTGCACCTTGGAACTTTGCTCATGTAACAGAGTCGTTGAAGAAGTTTTGTCATATTCACGACAGCTACAGAGAGCCATATTCTACGTGCAGAAATTACTCCCAAGTCTACCAACACCCGCATTGTCTGGCGAGTGACAAGCGGAAGAAGAGCCTGTTTGGTCTCATCACTGTTATCAGAGACGAAGGGGCTCAACATTTGCGAGAGCAAGTTCAGAAATAGTCCCTATCACCTGCTCAACAATACTATGAGTGGGACGCAGAAACTTGACTATTATTAAAATTAAATAACGCACTCATATACTTTGTGATTTTTTTTTAAAGTTTATATAGGCCCTACTCACATAAGGATTATCTGGAGACCCCTCCTCCCCCCTTCCATTAAAACGAGGAAATCAGACTTTTGAACTTAATGTATTCTAAGTGCCCTTCATTTTTTCACAATGCACCGTTCAAACTTTTGAATCATTTCTTGAGGGACAGCTCGAACTTCCTCTTAAATATAAGCCTCCAGTTATTAGCTTCTTTTGAAACGAGAGTATCTTGTTAGCCACGGCATATCATAAACTTATCTTGGTCCTGAGCTTCAGAAGCGTCAATTTCTTAAAGTGAGGTGGTAGAAACTAGAATTAAATTCCATGTTTTTATAGTTTGTATAGCAAAAACATATTTGGGTCAAACTATAATATTACTCCAGTAGAAACATTTAGTTTAATTTTCTACGCATAGCAATCGCAAAAGTATTGAAAAATATGGCATGGATGACGAGGAATTTGACCAGGAGTTTTTGGTCAAATGTTACTACGCCCATGATAGAAATGCATTTATTTACCTAGAACATTCTAAATACAAGAAAAACAAACTATATATACATATACAACGTGTATCTAAAACATTGCATCAAACTTTGGCAGGCTATTCCTTGGGTGAAAATAGAATAATTCANGGCAGGCTATTCCTTGGGTGAAAATAGAATAATTCACATCAGCAACCTAGGGTCCATCTTCAATATTAAGGGCGCTATTCACCCCTAAAGATAGAGATAAAAACGACTATTGTGTGCAATAATATGAAAACTAATTAAGGTATTATAACGAATCTTTGTATACTACTTATTGAAACCTTGATAATTAATAAACTAAATGTGCTGTTACCGTTACCCACCCCCATCATGTAAAAAAAGGGGGGGGGGGTTGTAACACATTTCTCTGCAATAAAATATGTCAGAGTAGGTATTACTAATTTTGACTTAATATTACAAAACATGGAGTAAAAATTAACAAATAAGGTTTCTTGGAGAAACTGTCTAGCTTTACCCGTTTTTGAGATAATCATGCATGTTTGATTTCAAAGACAAGTGCTAATTCTTGCCAGGTAGGGAGCCTGTATGGCTGTTGCGTGGCCACCACGCTCTCCTTACCTTAATCCGTTAGATTTTTTCTTTGAGGTTTTTTCAAAGCTTTGGTGTACGAGACATCCATTGAATCCGAGGAAGACCTGTTAGCCAAGATAGGTGCTGCATGTGATAAGGTTCAAGAAACACCACGTGTTTTCGGAAGATTACGCAAGTCATTGATACGCCACCTCAATTATTGCAATGACGTTAAGGGCCATCATTTTGAACACTTGCTATGAATCTGATTTTGAAGCTATGAACTAAAACATACAAGAACTACACTTAGTATTTCTTAATTTAGCTTTCAATAATTCAGTGAGTATATTGATTAAAATCCCACCCAATTGTGAACTGTGTTAGCATAACTTACTAATGTGATAAATAGAAACACATCGGAGCTTATGAAGAAGGAAAAGTATCTTAGTTTCTCCATCATTATACACAACCCAACCTTGTTTACCAAATGTACGTGATACATAGTCACACGTGGCGGTAAAAATTCTTAAACGACTGCAGGGCGAAGTAACACTGCGATTCTGGTTGCCTACCTGGCAGGCATTTACACTTGTCTCTGAGCTCCATTTTGTGTGATTATCTCGAAAACAGATAGAGCTAGACAGTTTCTCCAAGACACCTATTTTGTTAATTTCTAATCCTTGTTTTGTAATCTTAAGTCAAAATTAGTAATACTTACTCTGACATATTTTATTGCAGAAAAAAGTGTCACAACCCCTCCTTTTTTACATGATGGGGGTGGGTAACGGTAACAACACATTTAGTTTATTAATTATCAAGGTTTCAATAAGTAGTATACAAAGATTCGTTATAATACCTTAATTAGTTTTCATATTATTGCACACAATAGTCGTTTTTAGCTCTATCTTTAGAGGTGAATACCGCCCTTAATATTTAAGATAGACCCTAGGTTGCTGATGTGAATTATTCTATTTTCACCCAAGGAATAGCCTGCCAAAGTTTGATGCAATGTTTTAGATACACGTTGTATATACACACATACACATACACTCTATAATCCAAAATATACAAACTTAGTAGTTTTCTAGCTGGGGGGCCGCAGACACCTAGTGGATCGTAAAGTTTTAATCAGGGGAATATATACAGTGGCATCCACCTTAGTAAGAACGTGCTTCACATACTAATCAATTCTGTGCTACAATCGGCTAGAAATAGTAAATTTACTCAAACACTATTTCGTGTGGATCAATTCTGATTAAACATCAATGGAGATCAAGAGTTAATAGAAGTTCCTAATATTGAACATTGTTGGAATATTACATTATATTGAAAAGGCCGTTTTCGACCATTTTAGAATGACTTCACAGGTCAGCATGGTGTACAAATCTTTATCCTGTCATAATAAAAACATACTGTATTTATTGACAAGAAACTTTGTTGCTTTTCCCCCCATGGTCACCACGAAAAATGTCGAGTAATCATTCAAATACGAATAGACTGCACACATTTCTAGTATATATTGGTATTTTTATTTTCCCTTTAACACCCATACCTCGCGCGCGCGCTCAAACACACACACACAGATGCGAGCCGGGAACTGAGTCGGGTCTGCTATGATGAACGCTCCTAAAGTGAGCTAGTAATTTTGAAAGTACCACATAAAATAAAAGTCAATTTTAAATGTTTGTTTATTAAATGTTGTATTTTTTAAAGTAAATGAAATACATTATTTGTTTTTCCAATATTCAATGGGTAGGGAGGGGGTGAGAGAGACTTTGCTTTGTTAACTAGTTAAGCTTATTGATATTATTTTTAACAAAAGGAAATTTAATTAAAATGTTTAGCAAAAAGAGATAGTCTACATTTCGTTCAGTCTGGGAAGGTGTCATTCTTACCTTGATGGATCTCTCTACAGTATGTCCTTATAAATTACTCAATAATGTAGTTCCTAAAGATCAGTGTAAGCGTAGCATACACGTAATATATTAATATTAACTGCTAGCCATTGCTAAATGAAATTTTGTTCTAAGGTTGGTGAAACCTTCCAATTTTTCCAACATATTTGAGGAGCTATTGAATCAAAGTTTGAGAAGCATAGAAGTCTCACTTAACAAGTCAGCCACGTTGACGGATTTAAAAAAAAAATCCTTCACTAAGTTGAAAAACACGAAGAATTGCGAAAGTGCTGGGATTCCTTTCAAACATTTTCAAAAGAAATAAAAAATAAGCGCACAATACTTGAATCAAAATTCAGCTCCATCACCGACCAAAGTATTGTCGACCACCCCAATCAACTCTTTTTTTTTAAAGCGAGAGTGTTCGCTCCACACACATATAAACGGTACACTGGATTAAATTCTGAAGTGGCAGAGAGGAGACATAGTGGGGCGCCTTAACTAAGTACAGTTATAAAAGCGTTCTAAAAGCTTTCGAGGTTCACCTAAAAATATTTGTATGCGAGACATAGATTGAGGCTGCCCAGCATGATTTGAATATTAATTTCATTCAATAGATATTTTTTTAATTCTACTTTTTCATATTATAAAAAAAACAGTAGACTAAAGGACTAGTGAGATTGCTAGTCCACTGTGTGGATATGTGCTCATTCGTGCCCCTTCATGCCCGTTTCGCCAAACAAAGATCATGCTTTTTAAACTAAAAGGTTATGACCCCAAAATTAGTTTGTTTGAATAGCAGCTAAAAATCGCTAATCACAACATTCATAAAAATAAAATAAATTATTCATATTATGAGGAAGAAAATGTGACATATATGCCAAATAGTTTTTTGAAAAGAACATTTGAGAAGTAATGTAATTTCTAAAGAAACCTTGGGGAAAAAAGTCATTCTTCTGAATGCTATAAATACATTAAAGAGTACCATATTTGAGCATCTTTTAGAGATTTTTGAAAATATATTATATTATATTGTAAGTATTGATTCATACCATAAACTATTTACACCTTACAATGGGGATGTAGGAGATATGAGAAAAGGAAAGCGTTTTTTCAGTTTTTATATCAAAACATATTTTTGTTATAATTAATCAAATATTGCTTCATTACAAACAGAGGAGGTTAATTTTCTTCACATGGTGAAATCAATAGTTCCTGAATATCTGTCAAGGGTTTCCTGGAATTTAATAACTACCTTTTTTCTTCATTTAAAAAGTGTTTTAACTAAAGCCGCTATGCTCACGATAAATATTCAACAACTGTTGATATCACCACTTGAAGAAAATTAAACTCTATTTTTGTTAATGAAATAAAATTTACTTTTTTATTTTGACAAAAAAAAGTTTTTGTATAAAAACTGCACACACACTGACTTTTTCTCAGGTTCCTACACCCCCTACTTTAAGGAGTCTTTAATTTATATTTTAAAAAACAAAAATGAAATAAGTACTTAGCCGTTGAAGGGAATAATGTTGATAGCTTACCAATAATTCATTCATGACAATTATTTAAGTTTTTAACTTACAAGACGTAGGTAATACATCTCATAATCGGTTATAAATACCTTACAACTGAAATAACATGAATTTCTATCTAGTATTAATAAGACCAAACATTAATTTTTTAGTACTATATATTAAATAGTAGTCTCCAAAAATTAATTTACCGAGATGAAAAAATAATAGTATATCAATAAATAGATAGAAATAATAAGTCTAGAAATGACTTATTGGAAATCATAGCCTAACTTCTCCCTTTTCAATGAAAATTAATTAATCGCATTTAAAAGCATTACACATAATTTTAAATTGATAATATGATTTAAACTATATTATTAAAACTTGATTAGTGTAATTACAAGGCTATAAAAGAAAACATTGTGAATATGCTCCCACAAAAAAAAAATATTTTGAATTGTTTAATGAATTGTGTGTATTATTTTTTAAATTATGGTTCAAAACTTATCATACATTAAATATGACACTGAAGAGAATTATAATTCAAGGGGAAAGAAATTATGCCATAATATTAAAATCAAACCATGAGGTATTTAACACAAAAAAAAACTGTATTTTAATTAATTTGACCAGTATCGCATATTTAAATTTTGCCAGATAAATGTAATGTTATACTCATGATTTTACCATTAAAACATAATAATGAAAAAATTAATTTGCCAAAAGTCGGGAAAATTAATTGCCATATCAATAAATTAACTACAATATAGCATACGAATACATATGTAAGCTTTAAAAATACCTATCAATAAAAACAAAGTAATGTTTATAAAAAAAAAGTATTACGTTTGATCATTTGTTTGGGATTGGTTCGAAAGCTGGATTTTCAAATTATTTGTAGTTCACCACCAAAAAGTGCGGTACTAGTCATTCAAGCCTATACTTTCAACGTATTTTTTTAAAAAATGTATTAAATAATAATAATAATACTTGGGACCACGTATTACTACCCGTCCGGGTTATACGCTTGAGTACTAATTACGCTAATGGGTAAGGAATAGGGAAGGGTGAATAGAGATGAAGTGAACCCACATTTTCGTGGAGGAAAAGTGGAAAGCTATATAGGAAAAAACGCCCCCATTTCACCCGAGCGAGATTCGAAACCCGATCTCCCTGTCCTCGGAAATATAGCTCAACATGAAACTAGCGCGTTTGCTAACTACGCCGCCGAAGCCGGTAAAGATGTGTTAAATACAAGGACTATTAACAACGAACCCATAAGTTGATAGGGATGAGGAACAAAGTTACAAAATAAATGCATCAGGGAGGGAGAGAGACGTATAAAAAACAAAATCCGTGCAAAAAAATCACTCGCGGCGCATCCAGGGCTCAAACTCATGCCTCCCAGACTAAAAATGCACACACAAATGAAATGATCCATTCACTTCACCCTCGTAATTTCATGAAAGTAAAATATTTTACGAGAAACAAAACGTTTTTCTTTGTCGCCTCTCTGCAAGATAATAAACTTTTTACCACATGCATCTACATGGAATACAAAATTAAATTTCCCAAGAATACTAAGCAAGAGTACGTTTTTTAATATATATTTTTGGTGGGTTGGAAAAAAGTTTATAGTCGCAATTATGATTTTGTTTTGCATGTCCATAAAAATTAATATTGCGAATGAGATCGTCACTATCTCATTTAAACCAGCGGTTTGGTATCATTTCTCTGTGAAAAATTGTAATAACTTAAAATGGATGGATACTCATTAGTGTTTTAGCGGTATAACTCCAAAACTTGAAAGCTGAAACTTGGTTTGAGTACACAGGGAGATCTGAGCATGTACCACGGGAGTGTTTTTTTAATCCTACAGTAAAACCCCGATTATCTGGACTAATTGAGGCCTAGACTAATAATTATTATTATTATATTAATATTATTATTAGCACCACGTTTTACTATTATTATTAGCACAGCGTCTTAATAACAATTCGGATTATTCGCAGACACGTCTTACTACCCGTTCGGGTTATACGCACTTACGCTAATGTGTAATGGTAAGATGATTGTGAGATGAAATGGAAGACCTACAGTTTAACGTGGGATCCGAACCACGGTGGAGGCCTGGCATTCCACACATTCCCGAGTTGTGATTAATACACGTCTTGTCAGAGGTGAGGGAAGGGTTTGGCAATGAGATAAATCTGTGCCGGGGCCAAGGATTGAACCCCGGCCCGCCAACACAAAAGTCACGACACCTTACCCCCTAGACCGCCAGGTCACCTGACTAGTGTAGTGTACTATAAAGTAATCACTCTGTCATTATGCCATGTGCTACAAGTTTATCTTAACTTTTTTACTCAAAAACCACTTAAGCCGATTGAGCTGAAATTTCGCATGGGCCTAACTCAGACGTCCGATTAACATAAAACCCGCCCGCCCCTCCCCCCATGACAGCCACTGAACCAATCTCCGTAAATGATAAACCACTACACCGATTGAGCTTGTACTTAGCTTGGGCATAGCGCAGACTTTCGGTTAACTTAATATACTAATTACAATTACAATTACGTTTACTTTTAAACCTAAAACAACAACTCCATCCCCCTAATGCTAATAAGTACTTATAACACATCTAAAAACCAATTGGATACCTATGCACGTATTATATATTTATTTTACAAGAAAGAATAAAAATAGATTTTCGAGCTTATTAAAAGCAATTACCTACCATACATAAAACTCTAGAAAGTTAGAAAAAGTTATTACATATTATTTTTCCCGAATTTAAAAGAAACCGTGTGATATTAATCCGGATTATTGGTCATCCAGATAGTCGGGGTTCTATGATACATATTTCGAGCTAGACGGTTTAGATTAGCTGTGAGAGTCTGACGCTTTAGGCTATGTGATAGCCAGTTCGTGCCGCTAGGAAACTATCCATTTCTGCTGACAGAGTGTATTTATTAAATATAACACGGATTTGTTCTATAGCTTGATCAACGAGAAATTTCAACGCAAATTCAAAGAAGACTCTTACAACTCTGAGTTTAAGCACACTGACATGGTGTATGTTAATATCACTAACCTAATCAGGGCAACGCCAGCTTCTTGCATAGTAAACACATTAATGCTCTATCAAATCAACTACTCAGGTCTCATGCTTCTACAACTATAGATCCAAGCTGACATCAAAGGCATAGAAAAAAAAAGGGCGCACAAATGAATCGTCATTGACTTTACTCTGGGGAATGACGTGTCACCCACATTAGGTAAAGTGTGTGCAACGGGTTGTTTAGAGAGCATCCAAACACTATATATATATATATCTCAGCTTGATATAAACTATTTGAATTTGGAGCCAGCTGTCTATAGATAAAAATCATATCAAGCTTTTTTTTTAGAGGTCATTAAAAGTATATAATATAAATTTACCCGTCACCAGAGAGGTTGAATGGGTTAGGTCCAGTTTCATATTCAAGTGTGGCGCTATATTAAATACAATAAAACAACTACCTAAACTCAAATGGAATGAGCCAGCCCATTACAGTCTGGTGTCGTCTTATTTGTAGTGTAACGCTACACTCGAGGGGTACCAAGTCTGATTATTAAACTGGCTCTTAAGGCTCGTATTTCACATGAAGGGTCTCTTTCCTATCACAAATGCGGATACATTTCTAAAAAAAAATTAATAGTTTTTTCCCATTTCAATCGCCATCAGTGAAAATATGCTGATAGACTGGGAAGATAGTAAGATGCAATGCAAATACAATTATTTTTTTTAAACTAAAACTTTAATCAAAAAAACGATGTCCTAAAAGAAGAGACGAGTCAATCTCGACCACGACCCCTCTCCGAGACTACAGACCTCATCAATATTGACGAGGTTATGAAGAAGGTAACACCACTTGGGGGTTAGGGACGGAGTGGGGGATGAGGAGGGGGGTAGACTTCATTAAAAATTAGGTCACAAGGATCATTTTTCAAACAAACAAAAAAAAATTCGGTATCTGCTTTGAATAATAATAAGAGACAAATAAAAGGGAGGCAGATTTTCGGCGTCGAGATTCTAATCTCTTTTGTGTGGCGTCCTAGGTGCGTGTGAAGCACACCACGCCACAAATCTATGACATTGGAATTTTTCTGAAAAATAACTAAGGTTTCGTTTGGATCAACCATTTTAATTGAAAATTTCAATAATCAGAACACCGATTGTTTTGTTGTCCATTGGTTTTATCGATTTTCAAATTAAGATGCTAATCCCTACAGAACAAATTTAGTTACTGTCACACTTTCGGTTGGGTAGAGCACTCTTTGAATAGTGGTCGAATAGGTTAGTTAAATATTTTCATTTTTGTATCTAATCCTTAGACAATCTTGTTGTATTATATAAGTTTTAGAGAAAATGTGTAAATATTTCTCATATGAGGTGAATAGGAAACTGTTTAGGGCTATTTATTGGAAAAATATTATATTACTCTAATAAGTCTTTAAAACATGATATTTAAGAGAACAGTTGATGAACTTAATTTTACTATGCAAATGAGTATAGCTTAAGTTATATTACAGTAACAAACCAAATTTGGTCATCCTGTTAAACATTAATAGATCGATAGTTCACGCTTATTTCTAATATTCTAAGGTTATTTATTTAATCTTGTAAAAATAAATAGGCTACCAAGTTATTGATACAAAATAAACGACTGAATTGTATTCACTGGAAATTTTGTATTTACCAAAATCTGAATGTTATCCACGCAAATAAAAAAAAACTCTTGAAAAGCCTGAATTGTATTCGCTGAAATTAGATCGACAAAGTACTTAATTGTATCCGCTGGAATTAGATTGACAAAATCCTGAATTGTGTCCGCTGGAATTAGATTGACACAATCCTGAATTGTATCCGCTGGAATTAGATCGACAAAATCCTGCATTTTATCCTATCAGAATGGTTTCCATTCTAACCATTCTCAATAATATGATAGTTTTTTTTATTATAACAGAACTATAATTTTTACCCTGAGAAAAGAACAGTTTAGCTAAAGAAAAAAATATTGGAATAGGAAAATTTACTTCTCCCCCTCCCTCAGATCCCGCCGAGTGTCGTAAACCCGTCACCTAAAAAAGTTCTTGTTGGACCTGGAAGGTGTGGTCGTCCCATACTTCTCACTTCATTTCACCGGGCACACAGCCATGTGTCGTCCACAGACACACAGACAGAGGTATCAGGGACTTTCCTCGGGAGGAAAGGGGTTGGTAGAGGGGATCTCCCGACTTTTGGACGGCCGCCACGGTGACAAGAACAGTCTGGTTGGGTTCTGTCCGAATGTAAGGGCATGTGTGTACGTACACATAAAGGTTCCGTCTGTAAGAGGATGTTTCTTTCTGCAGCATTGCAGAAGATAAAAACAAGTTGGCTGCTATTTTCCGAATGTGTAGTCACTGTATGGATGTATATAATATATGTTCGTTTATTAGAAGGCGCTTGACAGCTCACCTGCCATTTTGTATTATATGATGTGTAAATTTTTACAGCGCAGCATACAAAAAAATCCATAGCTCTGGTCTGAGTGGTTGGCCATTATATAGAGCTATGTTTGTGTATTCAAATAATTATACTTTAATTACATCCCAATGGCCAATTTGATTTAGTATTACGCACTGTTATAGTTCTGTAAATATTCTACTCTACAGCAGACAAGACCATTTTGGCTAGCTTCTGCCCTAATAATTTGGCATGTATGTGCTAAAAGTAAGGTTCGTCTATTAGAAGATATTGTTGTTACGTTAGCCATTTTAGTTTTTCTTTATATAATATTCTTGACAGGGAAATCTTGTGCGGTGAGCAGACATATCCAAGTTGGATGATCTTTGTACACATGTGTAGTCACTGTGTTGAGATTCATGTTAATTTTATTAGAAAATTATTAGAAAATATTGACATCAAACTGGCCATTTTAGTCCATCTTTGTAGAATATATTACTTTCATTAAATTCAGCAGATCTCTCCAAAAATCAGCAATGTAATATTGTGGTTTCGGATTCTTGTAGTAAATAGTTAAAGAGAAAAATTACTTTGGTAAAGAAAACACTTAATAGCTAAGTGATCGATTGATATTACATAAATAAACCAATCTAATGACTGAATAATTATTTTGTGATATTTTTCCCTAATCTTGTCTAGTATTCGATTTGTTTTCTTTAACATTACTTTTTACTCATAATTGAGGTCCATTGGTTGAGACCTAAAATGATACTAAAAATACATTTGTATCTAATAAAATACATAGGCTTACTTTTAGATCAAAAAGGAAATAAAGTGGAAAAACGAATTGGATGACTTGACTACCCTTTTTAAATATAAGAAACCTTGAATAAAGAATGAAGGGAGAGGCTCAAGCAAATGCCAAGTGATCATCGCTGAGCGCAGGTGTCAAGCGGCTGAAATCCTGGCAAACGCATGCTCTAAGACTCGCCACAAAGGTACGCATGGTTACAACAACAACAAAACTTTGTATCAGCCACAGCAAGATTAATTTGTCCTTAGCATTTTTAAAATGGGAAAAGCTATTTTTATTTGGGTATGTATATAATAGAGTTCTATTAGGAAGAAAACTTTAAAAAAAAAAACAACCTATTATTGTGTGGTCTGCAGTGATAACATTTTACTATAGTGTCGGTGTTATTTTATTGTATTTGATATTATCTTTCAAAAATGGAAGTTGCAGATCACATTATTTAAAGTATGAATACGTGAAAGTGGGGCCTATATCCAGTAATTATTTCTGACAAGGTTTTTTCTTATATAATTGCAATTACACTGAATACTTGTTAAAGGCTGAGTTACGATCACATTCCAGGTTATATTATACCAACGCTCTGGGATTGTCAAGACTATCTCGAGTTGTAATATTATTCAAACTAAATATTCGTATTACATAGCAAATACAATTTTTTTTTTTGTGTACGCCATGTCTTATTTCCCACCCGGGCTATCCGTATTTCCTTACACTAATAGAATAATAACGATGAGTAAATTAGAATTTAGAGGAGGTTTACGCACATGCGTGGAGGGAGAGTGGGAAACAATTTAGTAAAAATTGCCCTCAATATATCTAAACAGGGATACGAACCCCGGCTTCCCCAACACCAGCCATCCTATCTAATGCGAAAATAAGACCTTGCGACAACTAATGCCTAACTTTAACAATGCTAGGACAACAATGAAACCTGTTAGTCTCCTTACAATCAGACTCTGCAAACAGTTTTGGATCATGATCGACCGCAGCTTTTTATCTTAAAATAAATGCATCTGAGATTGTGTGGAGAGAAGAAGGTGAAAGCCACATTGAAAATCTCATTTGAGATAAAGTCCCCCACCCGAGGACCGAAACCAGACTTTTCTCTCAATGACTACCACGAGTAATCTAAGTCTACCGTCTTAGAATAAGCAGCCGCCGGTGCAGGCTATAAGAAAGTATACATAAAATGATTGGGATGTATTAGTTTAAAAGAAGGGCTCGTGAACATAGCCGATTGAAAATCCCTGCACGAGAGCGAACTTCTAGGCCTTTATATCTTTGTAGAGCTATTTGTTAAACGTGAACGTCGGCAGACATTTCGCACATGGCCCTGGAGCTCCGGACATGGTGGTTGTCGCCAGGAGGAAGACGCAGTGGCGTGTGTCGGCGGTAAAAAAAACACGGGGGAAGAAGACTTCGAAGGAAGTCAGACATCTTGGGTTGCAGAGACGAGCACGTCATGTCCGGCCACCGGAAATAGAACTAAGTCGCGCTGAGGTTTGGGAAGGGGACAGAGGCAGAATAGAATAAAGTAAAAAAAAAAGGGAGGGATCGAGAGACGGCTACTGTGGGCGTCCCTTACAGCGCCTGCGACGTCTTAAGGTGAATATATACGAGGCAGAGAAGAAATGCCTTGAAAAGACAAGGATAGTTCTAGACAAATGTAATATGGCCTGCAGAGGATAAGAGAAGGCTATGCGACCCTGTGAGCATTAAAATTGATTTACCGAATAATCATGCGTTAAGAAAACAACAGAATTTTATTTAAAAAAATACACTTTTGTAAACAAAGTTTAATACTAACTCCATGGCGCCAGTGTCAGCCCGCAAGCGAGCAATACCAACCGAGCGGACACCGTAAGGTGGCGAGGATAGTGCCAACATTAGCGGCCTGTGGTCATCACAGCGAGCCTTTCAACCGTTGATCTCAATTTCCTAGACCGGAGCCACTACTTTATTCAAGTGCAGTAGCTCCACATTTGTCCTCACGAAACTGAGTTTGACCCCGTTCCAGACTCATTTCTTCCCATAAAAATCTGGAACCGCCAAGGATCGAACTCTAGACCTATGGTTCTGTAGCCAGGAACTCTGACCATTAGATCCCATGGGCTGCTCTGGATGGTCTAACGGTTTAGTAAGTCAGGGGATACCAAATGGTGACCCACGGGCCTAATTCAGCACGTAGACATGTTTTGTTTAGCTCAAATATTTTTTAAAAAAAGTTATTATTTAGAGCATTTAAAGTGTTCTTTCTAGACTTGCCGATTATCAGCACACGGCTTGAAAACTAATTTAACAAAGGTTTCGGAATTAAATGCATTAATTAATAGCTGACGTTTCACATAAAATTCGAATTTTAAATTTATATTGTAAAATCGAAAAGGTTACAGATCAAAGGAAAGAAATACTCAATATTTAACTATTTCTATTTTTAATTTCTTTTTTCTTTTCCATTTCAATTTTAAAATCTAATCTCCAATATCACACATACATGTTTGTATTAAAGGCTCGTGCTCACGCCAATGTTCAGTAAAAATAAAGAATGTTTGATTGAATTTGTAAGTTGGTTTCTCTTACACCCAGCCAACTTCTCATTTTCGTTACCTGCATCTAGGCATTTGAGTTTGCGACCCCTTGATTACGCTGGATTTACATATCTACGCATAACGCGTAACTAATACTGAATAGTACATATAATAACAAGTGTATAACATTGACACACTTTAGTTTCAATGATAGTGTACACAACCATAACGAAATGAAAAGTGAACGTTGATAAACTTAAACCTTTTGCATATCATGTGAGGGCTTGAGCACAGACAACCCTTATACTTGTGTCATCAGCCAATGTGAATGCGAAAAGAAGCTTTAGCCAATTAAAACCAGCAGGCTTACAACCAGCAGATGGAAAATAGTTTAATATTGTATTGTGGCATATTTATATTTGTTTGTTAATAACGAATTTTCTATGTTTTAGCCACAATTACTACGATTGAAATTAAAGGTTAAACATTACAGTTTTTTTCCCCGTTATAGAGAAGTGGGTCTACCATAGTATTTATTAAAATAATTAAATCAAAACCCAATAAATAAGATATATTTAATAGTACAGGCACTAATTAAAATTTGGCTAATTTTATGTTTCAAAATAAATCATTTAAATAATATTGTTTTTCAAGTATATTTAGAAGCCTTATCTACAAGAGTAGAGAGAAAGGTTAGGCAAACTTCTGGAAATAATAAAAAATACGAATCAGACTTTATCACGTTTTATTGTGCACGGTTGAATTTTCATTGAAAATTGTGCTCTATTTGTTTTAGTTATGCCGTATACAAGAATATAAATCCAACCTTAGATTGTAATAGTTCCCTTATGCATTAACTATTAGCGTAAAGTTATTCAACTCAAGTAAAACAATATTCAGTGAGTGAGTTACTAAGGAACTACATCAAAATCTAACCAGAGAATGGTAAAACCCATTGTGAATAAAGTATTCTCGCTTTTCTATATACCAGGCATGCTAGCCGGTCATCTAACCCATCTAGTTATTTGATGTTTGTTAAACATTCTAATATAGTGCACAAATAAAATGCGGTAGTGCAGTAAAAGAGTAAAATAAAGTATACATTTATCTAGAAATTTAAACTTCCTTGAATCTTGGGGTAGTTTAAAAAAACTTTTTTTTTATTTGAAATTTGTTAAAAATATTTGAACAATTTGGTTTAAAATTTTAATACAAATAACGTTTATTGGGATTAACAAGATGATGTGTTTGTTTTAATAAGGATAACTTACTTAATGGTATTTTAATGAAAACTGAATTATGAAATTTTTCTGGCAAGCTATAATACACAACATGAAAAAGTTTGTGCGATTATCTCGTAGCAATTATTTTTATCTTCCTTCTAGTGTTTGCTATGTGTATTCTATTTATTTATCATCTATTAATAATTTGAGATTTCACCCCCATCATTTTATCCCTCATCTACCTTATGCTGTTCACAAAAGCGTTAAGGCGTAACGACCTGAGCGTTATATAGCCACATCTTAAGAAAGTCCACCAGTTCGAATCCCGGTGTGGGACCAATTCAGTAGTATTCAATTTGATGCAAAAACCGGTATATTTGAATATTCTTATGATAAAAATTCTATACAATAATAGTCGTTGGACTTACATACGTGGGTATGTGGGCTACGGTGTCAGATATGTTTGTTCTAATTTTCAGCTGATAGGGAGGTAGAGGTTCAATCTACGAACGAGTGTAATGCATTTTTCTTTCTTGCTACAGTAAATTGAGGGTACATTTCCTCTAAATTGTACTCTTACCATATATACGCAATTAGTATAAATATGAGGATGGCTGGGAAGGGTATTAAGACGATTAACATTAAATAGTCGTTAACATTTTTAGAAAGTTTTATAAAGAACAAGACAGAACTAACTACACTTTTCTCTCTCAATTTCTTCTCTCTCCACATATTCATTATATGTAAAGGAAGCTCTAGATGATGACATGTCTATAACTTCAGCGAGTGTTGAGAGAATAATTTCACACTGGGGAAATCATTTACTCGCGAAATACCGAGCTCTAAAGGCGGCCCGAGATGTATTGCCACTCTGTTTTAAAACTCGGGACTAATATAAGCTTGGGGTGACTGGGAAGGAAAGATATTATATATATTAGCAACCAGCTTCAATCAATACTAGCTATTACTTAAGGCACCCAACCAACCAAAGGGGATTTAACAAACAAATAAAACATAAATATGCGCAACGTAGCGTTTGCTAATAAATACATTGTTTTGAATGCAGCCATTACTTTATAAACAGAAAACACGATTCATTAACAAACTTGGATTGACAGCTAACTTAGATAAACACGATTAGCTATAGCGCCATTTATTAGATTTATTACCCGCTTCGGTGGTCGAATAAGCTTAGGCAACGATGACGGGGAGATCAGCGTTCGAACCCCTGTCGGGTGAACAGTGGCTGCTTTATCCTAAATAGTTTTACACTCTCCCTTCGGGCCAATTCGGGTAAATTTCCTTTAAATTCCACACTATTCATCCGTAACACATATTAGCATAATTAGTAGAAATGCTTATAGCCATAACGGGCAGTGGGATCCAGTGACAAAAATAATAAAAGAGGTTTGTAGTATGTAGGGGCAGTCAATTCAAGATGCTTCAAAAAAAGTTTGACTGTTATTAGAAATAACTCGATCATGTTTCATATATTCATACCCCGTAATATATGGTTTTCATAGTTGGTGATATTAGTCTGCAACTTAATACACATATGCTATAAATATATTTTACCATTCTTCTTCATCACATCGTTTGGTACACGCACTAATTGGCGGGCTCCTTTAGTCTGGTTTCTCAGTGGTGCAATTCGAATCTCATCTGGATGTACTAGTGGTTCTTTATTCAAAATGGGATTTTTCACCCTCCCTCCACGCAAATGAGGGTGTATTTTCTTTAAATTCTAGATTACTCACCCCTACATCATAGGCGTATTTAAAATAATTTTTTTTAGTAAATACATTCATTTTTTTGTGTGTGATAACATTATAATTATTAATCTTATTGTATAAATGTTCACAATATCTATCAAAAGTGTGAGCTAAATATCAAATAAGTTGGTGTGTGACTATTAAAGTGGATATAGTAGCTATTATATAACTTCAAGATAAGGCTTTTCCTATGAAAATTTGACTGTAACTTTGGTTTTTTAGAGGTGGACCATGTACCTATTCAGTAAAACCTATTTCCGATATCGATTACCGATTGTTTAGATTAATTGTTCATGATACGATTATTTACACCAATTAATTCCAAATATCGATTATTTATTAATAACAATAATGGGAAATATGCTTAAGAGAACGATAACAGTTAATGTAATGAATACTAAAAGATTGTATGCATAAACAAAATATGTTATGTCTAACCGGCGAATGCTGGAACTAGACTGTTAGTTTGATCAACGGTATGAACTTATATTTCTTTATCTGGTTACGTAATATTTGCATAGCCCGCAACCCAGATGCAGTGTGCATATGGTTTTTTTTATCACTAAACTCCCAACTAGGAAATTTTGCTTTAAACGTTACTTTAAAAAAAAATTAGTTGTTATAATAATCGCCTGTTATGATTAATTGCCGATACACCAATAATCTCGGTATCCGCATCGGTACACCCCTAGATTTTATTGATTTAGGAAAAGTTACTAATCCAAACAATAATATATAAATCGACATTGAATTATGTTTGTTCCTTTTTACTAGTGGCATCCATCACCTTTTGAAATTTCTTTACAAAGAGAAATAAATAAATTATTAAGACGGTGTAGCATGTCATTTATATAATGACATCTACAATCGAAATTCCATAAAGACAATTAAAATAAGTTAATAAGTACTAATCTATTCTAATAAGAAGAGACAGGTAGTGACTCACTCTGAATTGATCTTGCCGGTAAACGCCCGAGCTTCGAGGAACATTGCCCCATCGCACTAGTTAGGTGTCGTGAACATTTTCACGTCTGGATCGAGGGGCACACGTCGAAGAAAAGAAAGATTATTGTCTCGGCTCGTTACTCCGCTGACAGCGTTAGTGAGAAGGTGGATTTATTTCGAAACTCTCCCCCCTTCTCCCCTTAGATCACCATGTTCTGTCCATGTTCTATTGCTATTTAACAGGCTGCCCATGGGTCACATTTTTGTATTCCATTGTATTTATTCACCGGAGAAGGAACTACTCCATACAACTTCAGCACCGAAGACTACTGGTGGCCACGATGTGTCAGCAGAGGAAGCCTCTTCTGAGAATGTTGAGTATCATGTCAGAATGTCTGATGTTGCTATCTATGTCCCTCAGACATAGTTTCACGTATTAGGATACTTCGCTTTATTTTCAATGTCGATTAAACATTAAGTGTCTTGTCAGTTTATCTGACGTAGCTATCTATGTCCATCAGACATAGTTGCAGGTGTTAGAATGTCTTGCTTAGTGTATTTTGTTAGAGTGTCTAACATTTTTCTATGTCCATTAGACATAGTTTCTTGGGTCAGAGAGTCTGACAATCATTTCTCTATGCCCATAAGGCATAGTTTAAATACGAGGATTCTACGCTCTATACATGTATAGAAACATGATTAAGTATACTGAGTCCATGAATTAGATCTCCTTTTATAAGTCCTTAAGACAGTGTTATATTTTTATGACACCCTAAACGGTGAGATCTCGTTGAGAATATTTTTATGGCGACAATCAGATCATCTAACTTTTTCTTGGACCTAGTTAGGTCAATGACTAGTTGCAGTTACGATTTCAGCCTTGTTTGTGTAGCTATTTCCGGTGCGCAACCTGTGGGAGCCCTACTAGAGTGAAGTAAAGGCCCGCGAGAATAATGCTTTCTTTCGGCCCCATCAGGCGCCTTATTTATCTTAGTGTTCAAAGATAGTTAGTATTAGCTATTGTATGCCCTAGCTATGGGTAGATGTATACATTTACTATTGATTGATCTGGAAGTACTCATTATACCTTTTTACTGTTACCGAGTCGTGGCAGACGCTTCATCGTTCGAGTAGGAGCGAATATCCCTATTTATAAAGTTATTAAACTAAACTAAATGTTCTATCTAACCTCTGTTGGTTCCTTGTGGACAAAGTAATTATACCAATTCGTCGTACCTAATGTTTTCTACCTCAATAACGGAGTTATAATTAAATAATTCAATTAAAATCTTGTCACTCATATATAATTATATTTATTTTTATTTACTTTTTAATAAACTTATTTGTTAAACTTATTTATTTTTGTGATGCTTTTTACTTCCCTATCCTTCGTCATGTATAACATAATATTGAAATGTGTAATAGCAATCGTTTCTTTCTCTACTAGAGACATATTTGTAAACGATTCAACGGGTGGATATATAAAATTAATAGTTTTAAGTGAATCCTCTAGATTTATAAAAAGTTCACCACAGTTATGGTTAATACACTATATAGTAAGTTTCTGTGGAGAAAACCAGTTATATTATAACAGTTGAAAAAAGCAATTTAAAAACAAACTCTTTTAAACTCTTCGCTTCAACTATGAGACCTCTGTACATAACAAATAAATTGCTACTATTTTCTTAATGCGAGATTCCATGTTTTTTCCAGAGGGAATTTCCATTTTCCCAGACACAAAGTATAATAATAAAAAGGAAGAATAACATTTCAGTTTCCATTCAAGCGACTTTTGTGAGACCATGTAAGTATTGTCTATAACAGGAGATGTGTATATATAGTGTAATCAATCCACAGGATTCCACCATATAGAGAGGGTACCCTAAGCCTTACAGGCGCTATTTCCCCTTCTCTCCCTTAGGATGTTGCAACTCCCATCACCTTGTCAATGACGTCACCAGAATGTTGAAATCCAACCCGTTTGATACTCGTTCCATTTGATTTTTTAATCATGCAGTTATTACACAACCCAAAGTTTCACGGGTTAGGGGAGTGATAGAACGTGTGTTCGAATCTGCGTGAATTAGCAGAGGTATAAATAAACCATACCTATCTCCTTTTCACGGCTAAAGCTTATTCACGCCATCCAATTTATTCTTTAATGCAAAATACTATTATTTAAGATGCGGCCGAAGGGAGCGCAAGTGTTTTTACAATTTTTATAGAATTGAAATTTTTTTGGCCAAAATATATCAAATATTTATCCAGTAGCAGCATAGAGTTTAATTTTCTGCACATACTAATATTAACAGATTTTGAATATATGTCAAGGGTGTCCTGGAATTTTGTCAAAACCTTTTCTCTTTATTTAAAAATTGTTGACAAAATTCCAAGACACCCTTGATGGATATTCAAGATCTGTTAATATTAGCATGTGCAGAAAATTAGACTCTATGTAGCTACTGGATAAATATTTGATTTAGTTTGGCAAAAAAAATATATTGTTATAAAAACTGGAAAATTACTCGCGCTCAACTTCGGCCGCACCTTAAAGCTTTCAGCTAGTTGCTGCTCTTTTTTCTTTACCCCCCCCCCCCCCCCCCCCCCCCCC
>CABFOV010004650.1:0-24142 GCA_902141375.1 Timema poppense | reverse complement strand
AAATGTCCCCCCCCCCCCCCCCCCCCTCTTTCTACCACTTTCCGACCAATAGAAGCGAGGTTCCATGTTCACCGAGTCCTACGTGTGTGATAAAATACCCCCCTTATGCCCCCATTCTACTTAGTTCGTGTGTCAATTACAAATTAAATCCCATCTCGGGGAAATGGGTTAGATATAGCTACCCCCACCCTTCCCCATTCCCACCTTGGGTTAACCAGGCTTATCAAAAAGTGCAAGGATATAGGGGTCACCCCATTAAAAGGTGTCAAGTTTTATCTTTATAAGGTGAAACTAATACGTAATTCAAGTAGGTAACACCAAACGTATATTTGATACTAATGTGCTAAAAACTAATTGATAGCATCTGTACAAAAATATTGCTCACATATATGCATGTGCATTTATGAACATAGTAAAATAAAATAAATAAGAAAAGTAGAACTAAATAAAAGGGAGAGAGAAGAAATAAAAACAAAAACAAACATTATGGCACACAATCATTTCACCCAACACATTCACATATCATTATACTATGCATACAATATCTAAACAGGAGATAAATGTGCATGTAAAACTAAAGTGTTGATTTTTTTTTAGCGTGCTCGTTTTTACTATCCATATGTTTAACCGCATAATTACACTATTGGTGTAGAGAAGAGGTAGGTATATGTTTAAAGTGTACCTGCATTTGCGTGAAGAGAGAAAGATAAACTGTTTAGGAAAAAATAACGTTGTAAACCCAGACGGAATTCAATACTAATAATAATAATAATAATAATGGTCTTTATTTATCTGGCGAAGTTAAGGCGTTATCCTTCTCTTCTACTTAACAAGCGTTGAATGCAGCATACACTATTACATTTATTGAAAAAAATAAACTAATTTTAATAAAGGGATATTCAAATAAGTAGAAAAACATTCGCATGCTCATCCATACACTCATTTAGAGCTCAAGTAGTTTTCAAGAACTCAGTTTAGCTTGTTAGAAAAGATAAATTGCTTAACAGCACGCTCGCTTGAAGGGAATTTTTGATGTTAGGTGACGATTAGACGATAAGATTAGTATAATGGCATTATCCCCTGTGCACACTTGTGGGCGGGTTATAGTTTTGATAATATACTCGTGCTTATGGTTTCAAGTTTCTACTTTAAATAAAGATTTTGTAACATTGTAATATACATTTTATGCGACTTTATATACGTAGGTAGGCCTTTAGTAAAATATTTCGAAACATATCAAGGAAATATCTTACTTATCATCCGGCTGGCTAAAACATTTATTCTCTAAAATTCCTTGACTTTTTAAGGTTTTCCATAAAATATTTCACTACTGTATTTGTATTGAATTAATTAACCCTTTTCCAGTGTTTTTTTTATAATTACAATTTTTTACATCTAGGCCTTCTGCATGTATCACATATTTTTAAAAAAGGTGCAAACAACTACCAAACATCAATATTTTTATAAAATATTTTTAAAATACTAAATGTTTCAGGTATTATTTGTGGAGCTTTGTAAAACTGGCATAAAAAAGGTTCTCGGGTCTTCTAGATTCTCCTTATTTTTACCTGCTTGTAGTATACATATTAAAATTATCATTGATGGGCCCACAAGACTGAATAATCAGGATGATCTAATTTAGTTTGGCGGTGACAGAGAGGTCCGAGTTCGAATTTAAGCCGGGTACACTGGGGGAGGTTATTTCTAAATGTTTTACCATGGTATCTCTCCTAACAAATGCGGGGACATTTCCTCTAAGTTCTATCTTCACAACCCTACCTCAACAGCGTAATTAAAATGCGCATAAAGACGCGTTGTGAAAATAATTATGTTGAACATGAATCTAAACTGAATTACAAAATAACGTGGCTAGTTATGAGGTCTTAATATTAACCTATGTAACAAATAAGGTTTTGAAAAATTAAATTGATAGTATATATGAAAAGCAGCAGCTGAATATCACACGAATCAACGTATGAATGCATTTATTAAAGTAGGTTTAGTAACATTTATAACTGTTAGATATGGTTCTCCCGACACCATATTATTATAAATAATATTTTGTGAATTTTATATTGTGTGTTTCTAGCACTAGCCGCCGTTCTTGTGTCAAGGCCTTAAGGTGTGGCCGAAGGGAGCGCAAGTATTTTTACAGTTTTTATAAAAATGAAATATCTTTAGCCAAATAAATCAAATATTTCTCCAGTAACAACATATAGTATAGTTTTCTGCACATGATAGTATCAACAGATCTTGAATATATGTCAAGGGTGTTCTGGAATTTTGTCAAAACCTTTTCTCCTTAATTAAAAAGTTTTGACAAAATTCCAGGACACCCTTGACAGATATTCAAGATCTGTTTATATTAGCATGTGCAGAAAACTAAGCTATATGTTGGCTGTGGAGAAATATTTGATTTGTTTTGGCAAAAAAAAAATATAATGCTATAAAAACTGTAAAAATACTACAGCTCCCTCCTGCCGCACCGATCTTGGTTTTTACCAACAACAAAACAGTCGATCAGTGATTCTCGATGGGCTGTGCAAGAGTAAAGTCGATAGTACGTTTAATTTCGGTGACGCCCCCCTCCCTCACTAACGGAGGTCAGTCTCCAATTCACTATACAAATCTTGGAGGGTGAAGGTCACGCGGGCTGCCTACCATTGGGGAATGTTGAAAAGAAGTTGAGTAAGGGTGTGGGGAGAGGCTCTATGAGTTAATGGAAACCCGGCGAAGTGGAATAAATGTGAAATAGGGCGAGAACCGCAGATTTCCATACAGTCTCGACGACTTCCAAACTTGCATAATATTGTATCGCGGTAGGGACTTGGAATCACAAGAGAATCACCGGAATATACATAATGACCACTATTCGGGGGCAAGCGGGTTAAAGGCGTCGGTATCATCTAATCTGGGCTTATTTCCTGTGACAGCATCGACTAAATCTTGAAATACCTAAAGTGTATTTAGACATCTTAAGTGCTGTAGGTACTATTAATTTTATAGGACTCCAATAATAAGCTACCATCCTAGACCTAAACCAGGAACAAACATACCTTTTTAATTATACTTTCGGGAGGAGTTGGTCTTCCCAAAATACGCCCCTCAACACGGCCCTGTTATATAATATTGTTATTTCATTTGAAAGATAAAGGAGAAACGGCCATTTAATGTGTTTTTATTAACTTATATGTATCCTATTTAAATATAAATAAAACCTATAAAATTTTACTTTAAAAATTATTTATAATCATGTCTAAGACAATTATGTACGTCTTATAAACCATTCATATCATATTTTACTAATATAATTAGACTTTAAAATAAGTAAGTCTAATAACTTTTGGATATGAAAACACCAAATCATGTAAGCGAAAATAGCTTTTAGTAGTGTGTGTGTGTGTGTGTGCATACACACACACAGAAGGCAAAATATTAGATGCAAGTATTATGGACAGTTTGAAAGTTGGGACATGGTTGTGTTGTAAAGGCTTAACCAAGGTTTTTTTTAAATATACCCATAATTAAAATTGATTGTCAAATGACAACACTCCCTCTCCCAGGAGTTGAGTTAAACTGATTAGTATGTTATTTAAGTAAAATAATATTTTTTAATATGATTTACATTTTTTAATAAAATCATTTAAAACAAAACCTATAAAGCTAATAAAGAAATATAAAAAACTCATCAGAACTATGTTTGAATAGAAATATTAATACGCAAGATATAAAAACAGCTCTGTTTGTTTTCTTTCTGCTTGTTATCAGCCGCGTCTTCCAAAATGATTGGACTACTCTAGAAGACGCGAGAAACAACTCGACAAAAAATAACAACGAATTACTCGCTTGGAAAGTAACTACATTAATTATGCCTTCGTTCACGAAGCTGAAATATATTTTCACCTTCCAATTTCTAAATACGGAAAAACAAAATCTAATTCCCTTCTCCCGTTATGTATTCACCCTTGAGCGAATAGTACAATTTGATGTAATTAGATATAATATAGGAAAAGCACTTAAATGATAATTTGTAACAAATTAGAAAAGTGAATTAAAGAAGCTTAATAAAAATTAATGCACACACAAGTGTAAAGTTTTAAAACCGAAAGTGAGATTTTGAAAGTAAACGTAGGTTTACAAATTTAACGACATAAAGACTTAAAATAGACATTATTTTGTCAAAGTTTACAATACAAATTTGCAGTTATCTTGAAAAAATATTTAAGGTGTAGAAGAATGTGAAAAAATTAAAATATATATATTACTTCAATAGACACGTTTAGTATAATTTTCTTTACAACTAGTAATATCAACTGTTAACTTTAATAATCATGTGTAGAAAATTAAACTTACTACACTGTATAATTTACTGAAGCAATTCTTTACTTACTTTGGCCAGTTCCTTAGAATGCTCTACTATTATTCAGTTTGCTTTGGTGAGATTGTTAGCGCGTTTTGGCGCAAATTTAATTGGAGTTAATGTTGAGAACATCTTAATTTTTGACTCGCATTGATGGTCATGCATACTAAATATCAGGTTTGGTTTCCCGGTGACAGTATGAACGGGGTTCGACTCACAACCGGGCGTAGTGAAAGTAGATTTACCTAAATGGTTTCCCACGGAGGGTACATTTTCTCTTAAATTATTCCTTCATCCCCACAACATTAATGTAGTTAAGATGCGTAAATTCTGGACAGGTAGTAAGACGCAATGGAGGAAAAATCTCTTTAAAAGAGGATGCGGAACTAGGACAAATAAAACTACCCCCAGTGTACCATAAAGGGATCAAATATCAGCCTTTCAGCCTCATGTCAGGAACGTTCGTGAATATTATATGCTTGTGTTGCTCAGTATACGGCCCGCGAGAGAATTTTCATAGGCCCTTTATTTAAAATAGATACATTGTTTGTAGTACTAAGCCCTCAATTATTTTGTTAGAAAATTATTTCTAAAACGGAAATAAATTATAGCTATTTTATTTTGATCTATTTAAAAAAAAATTAAAACGTAAACAAGAAAAACAATGTATGAATATTGAATTATACATTTTAAAAGAAGATAATATTTGGGTCACTTCGGAATTAATGAAATATGCTTATAGCAAAGTTTAATGGTAGTAAAAATAACAATAAGAAATGAAAGATTGTGTATTAGTTTGTGATTACACATCCCAAACAAAACATAGTGAATATGAAAGGGGATATGCTTTGAAATGGATGAAAATAAAAGTCGTTTTACGCCCGCATTGTCAGATACATCGGCTAAGGATTTATCCTTGTTTGGTCTAGTTTGTCAGTTTGGGGTGTTTAAAGGGTGATCTCCACGCAATTTCAGGTATATTCTGATATTTTTGTTTTACGAATTGACGTATCTGACATAGACACATTTAATATAGGGCACCCATGGTTGAGAGAGTGGTGACAGCCAGGAAAAGTTACCATACATCTATTCACCAAACCATATGATTTAAAAGACCATATCATATGTTGAGTTATTACATTTGGCAGTCAAAGCTATCATAAAAACAAATAATTTGTTTTTAAACATAAACAGTTTTTACATTATCGAAACACGAACTTATAAAAAAAAGGATATTACTTTTTTGTGGAAGCGACGTCTGTGGTTCACTTAAAAAAATATTTTCAAATGGAAGCTTCTAAAATGTGGCGCGCTCTTCTAAAATCAAGATGGTGAACCAGTCGAAACACGGGCGGTTGGTGACGTCATACAAACCATCATGTAGGTTGTGTTCATGCACTATAATTTAGTATTACTAAACAAATATTAATTATTTCCGAATATGTCACTTTCAGCCAATATTTGAAATTAAAAACTTTCTGTTAGCTGTCACCTACCACCGTTCCAATCATAGATGCCCTATATATACTTTCACGTATCCATACGTCAAGTCATGTGATCTGCATGTGAGCTGTCACTTTTGATACCAATATCTGTAAAATAACACTTATTATAGACTATAGTAAAATGTTATCAATTCTAACAGAAAAAAAATGTGTTTTCTAAAAGGTACTCCAAATGTTTATCACTGAGAAAATCAAGAAATTTCCGTTAAAATTCTACGATCTTCATCCCTATACTATTATTTATTTTATTATATTAATGTGGATAACTTTTAACAGATAATATTACGAAAGGTATGGTAACAAAAAACCTCGATTTTGTCCATTCAGCCCGCAAATGTAGAGTAGTAATTTTATTTGGCCCGTTTATAAATTAATATGGGGGTCCCCTGCCCTATGCACAGATAACTCAATGATGTAATTAATCTGAGTCTTGCTAAACGTGATGCTATGCTATAAATATCAAGTTACGATCAAGTCCTCAATTTAAACTAAACTGTACAGAGTCATTATTGAGTAGTATATATTTTAAAACCTGTTTACGAGGAAATAGTTAATTTGAGTCCTCCAAAACTTGTATGCTTTCATTCCTCCCAGTTAATTGGAAAGATAAATGTTTTAATTAGTCATCCTCCCTCCCCCTCTCCCCCTATCTACGTCACACGAGTCAATGTGTTGCAACGACATAATATATCAATAATTATGTCAGAAACAAGTTTATAGCTATCTATGAACAAATTACTTGATGCAATTATATGTTTTAATTTATTTTATGGAGTAGGATGTTCGAAGTTTTGAAAGCTTCAACTTCGTTTGTGAAAAACCAAGTGCGAAATGTGGCCAGTAAAAGTGTTGATGGCTAAAATATGCACTTTTGACCCATTTTTGCCATTTTCTGCTATTATTTTAATATCAAATTAATGTTCATAAAACAAAAATTTGTAATAATTAAATTGCAAATTATTATATTTACTTGATTCGTCAACTTAGGCATATATTAGACATTTTTGTATCAGAGATTTGATAAAGTATGTTTAGTATTTAAAGCAATGTGTGTGCACAATATTCTATATTTTTTTCCAGCTTAGAACATTTTTTTAAATATACGAACTTAAATTCTGATTCAGTTTTCAAGAATTTATGACTAGAGAAGGCCTAGGTTTGAACCTTGTTAGGGTGCGCTTATTATTTTCCAATCTCTCTCTAAACGAATGATGATGCTTTTTCTTAGAACTCCCCATATAATTCTGTTTTCTTAAGCTAGCTATGTCGACTTCGGTGGTCTTGGGGTAAAATTGCTCACCTTAGGATTCAGTGTTCATGGGTTCAAAACCAGCGAGGTCAATGAGAGTAGTTTTGAGTTATAAACATCTGTAGCACAGCTTCCCTGGAAGGTTAAGTAAAGCTGTCAATCCCATGTAAATTGTGGAATGTAAAAGAACCCTGGAAGTATGTGGAAATAGCTTTCTAAAAAAATTAGTAGGACCTTTCGTACTTGCTCATAGAAAATTCACTGTGGAAGGCAACGGGGAACGACCTCACTCCATGAACTTATCATTTAGTACATGGGATTTAATCAGATAGCGCGAGCATAACTATCCAGTCAAATGGATGAGTGCATGCCCAGCTTTGGATGGATATATCTCACATCAAACCAGTCAACGTTTTGTTGACTTAAGAAGAAGATAGCTATAGTAGTTTTAATGTAAGTTCAACCTTCCAGAATAAAACTTAATACTGTAGGCCTATTCACTCATTTACATTTTAGCCTAATATAATTTATCGTAGAAAATGTAATATACAATTTAGATTTGCGAAAATTAACTGTTAGGTGGATACATTATACTAGATTAATTAATTATTCATACATACGTCAATGACGATTGAACTAGCACACTATTTAAAATGTCGATAATCCCTAAATCAACACTGCTCCTTGGTCAAGTGGATAGAAACTTGATTAAAAAGCTAAAAAAAAAACCTTTATCTACACTAAACGTGCCTAAATAGATAAAGTATTTATCTCTAGGCCAAACTCGTTTTGACTATACGCGCATGTAATAATTACGCTTATGTGTTAAATATAAGAAAAGGTACTCGCATTAGTATGTAGAAAGAATAGAGAACCATTAAAAAAACATCTTTAGAACACTTGATTTGGATTCGAACCTCGACCTTCCCGTCATTGGAAGTCCCGTCTATTGCAAAAGTGAATCCTTAGACCAAACGACAGAGAAAATGGTTATAGAACTTTTTAAATCCCAAATTTGAATTGTTTAGATGACTTTGTCTAGATAGTTAACGTTAAATAGTCCTAACAAAAACAAGCCTAAAAACCAGCAATTAGCACTGACAACTAACCTAAAAAAACAAACGAACCAGTGGAAACACGACAAAGGTGTCAGTCTCTCACGTCTAGTTCAGTATCGACTTCAATCCCAGCCGGAAGTACTGATGTTTTATTATTAAATGGTTCCTCACTGTCATTCCATGCTAATGAGGGTAAAATTTCTCTAAATTCTACTGTCCTAATGTTAATTAAATTCATAGTAAAATATAAACTGCTAATTTTAGGACGGGTGTAATTTTGAATGCATGGAATAAAGGTATAAGTAGGCTAAATGGAATAATGCATAATAATTAAAGTCACACTTCCTGACGGGTATGAGTTAGAGGTTAACAAGCATTGTTTTAATTTGCCGTTCTGAGTTCGAGCAATGCTTATTAATTTTTCCATTACGTGGTTTCTCATAAAACTTATTCGGCTATTGCCAACGCGGTTCACCTAAATTAACGCTATCTCATTCTCTTTCTAAAAGAAGTATAGTTTAAGTTGCTTTAGCCAATTTAAGCGTTTGATAGCGTACAAAAGATAACTATGCCTACAGTCCAATTTTCAAAGGAAGTACCTTCCTTATATAATAAAGCTCCAAAAGATATTAAATGATATGTGAAAATAGATCTAGTAGGTCAATTTTGATATATATTATCATTTATCAATACTCTAGAATAACACTAATGATATAGTAAAATTCTATCATGTCAGCCGAAAAAGAACAAGTTAGTATTTTTTAAACTTTTCTTTTTATCAAAATCTTATTGTAACTATATTAATCAATGAGACACTAAAATAGTTCCAGTAGTAAAAATTATATATATATATATATGTATATATAATTATATATATATATATAGTTTTTACTACTGGAACTATTTTAGTGTCTCATTGATTAATATAATTACAATAAGATTTTGATAAAAAGATATATATATGTGTGTGTGTCTTCGTTTTACGTTGATTTAACAAATGAAAAAAAAAATCATGAAAACTTTTCATCATTACGTTATGCCTTTTTTCAGTGTTAAATCTACGTGTAAGATAAAAAGTTAAATCATTGAGGAGGGGATGGATAGGGGTTTGGAGGGTGGAAAGGGTTTTCTCAGTCGACTGCTACTAACCTTGCCGAGAACATTAGTCACACTGTTGGATGTTCCGGGCTCTGAATGTTTTCACAAGGGAGACCCCGAGTAAAGGAATGAAAAAAGTACGAGCTGGGAGGGAGTGAGTAAAAATAATGTGTGACATGTTATTTAGTCGTGGGTGGTGGTGGTGAGGGAGGAACCGGTAGGGGGTAGAATTATACTCTCATATAACTGCTGTCCCCTGACGGTACAGTGAAGGATAACACTTTTATTCGAGCCACGATAGAAAGAACAAGGCAAGCCTAAAATAAAAAAAATAAAATAAAAGGAGCACTTTATAAATGTCACCTAAAGTCGCAATTGGTACCTGGGGAGTATCCGAGTTTTAGGGAAAGTGGCCAAGTTAAATTGAGGCACTTAGTTTGTTGTAGCTGGCCAGAGTCATAGGAAACTAACGGTTTGGGTTTTTGTGCATAAAATATAAAAACTATTATAAATGGAAAAAGGCAAGTTTACAATAAAATAATATACTAAAAAAATTAACGATAAACGTAATGTAATATGTGTGGAGACGCACCCATTAAGTTATGCCTAGGAATTGAGGATTTTTTTATTACTTTTTGTTGTTTTATTTGGATGGGGGGAGAGAGAGGAGGAGGTTTGAAACAGCCTTAACACCCCTCCCCCCGCTAACCTAAGGTTCTCATTTTTGGACAGTAACTAGATATATATAAAAAAGTATCTTTAGATTGTAATTTTTTGATACTTTTGATTTTCAAATTATGTGGCAATAAAAGACTTAGGGCCAGTTTCATAGTCAGACTTAGCACGCCCAAAGTGCGAGTCAATACTAAATACAGGACGACACCTACCTAGACCAAAATGGAATGAGCCAGTTTCGCATATGAAAAAATCCCATGTGGAAGGCCACGTGACCTCCAGGTGTAGCGTATGCCAGTTGTTAGGATCCCATGTGATTGCGAGCTCGACGCCTTATTAGATGTGACCACTAGTAAAGCGTGTGTTAGTTGTTCAAGTGGCATAGTATTGGTTTTGAGTCCTGTGGTCGTCTATAGTCGCACTTTTATAAAACCGGGTGTCAAGAGTATTCCGATAGTAATTACAAGAAAAAACACTTGTTGAAAGTCCCCACAAAATAGTGACATGGGGACATGAATCGAGATTAAAATATAAGCTATAAAAAAGTGTGTCTTTTTTCTGTGACACAAATCAAACGCATAGCCCAATAGTAGTTATGTATCAGCTGTTCACAACTACGCCCCCTTTCCATCCTCCCGATGCTGATCTGACGCTTTCTATGGGCTAAATTTTACTGTGACGTCATAGCTCCTTACGATGTTATCGCATTAGGCTCTTCACAACAGCACCACCCCTTGCTCTAATTGGCGGATCGTGTGTGGGGGGAGGGGGCGCGTGTATTATATCGTATGTGTGGGTGTATGGTTTATCTTGGTAGGGTATACACAACGACGCTGTCCTGAAGTGGTGGGGGATCGACGCCATCCTATGCGATTGCACAGCTGGGTGTCAAGCACCAATCATGGTCAGCTCATGCAAGTGGCTCTCCACAACTATTCTCTTATATTAAGTATAGTTCCATTCTATATTCCCTCTTACATTCTCTATCCAGAACATGTCCTCACACTATGCCTATTTTCATTTTCCATACAGTTTATGCTTTAAATCGTGAATTATATATTAGGATTCAGATTAAATCATATGTACACCTTGACAAACAGAAAAGAATGGGTTCATCTCTCTCGCACATAATATTTAAATCTTAGGATTGGGCTCAAGGTTAAATAAATAGTAAACCTTCTTTAAATACATGTATATTCTCTCTCGCACACATAGTCTTTAAATTTGTCTATGGTACAGTCTGTTTGCACTTCACAAATTAAAAAAAACTCATTCATACTCATCCCCTCCCAGATAGAGAGGTCCTTATTGCAAGGCGTTAAACCGATGCCTGTATGCACGACCAACGATTGTCCCCGGCAGGAGCACTCTTCCCACAAGTTAAAGATCAACCATGTTGGGTTCATCGGAAGCACCACTCTCACCTTCTTCTTCTTCTTCAAAACGAAGCACATTATAAGTCTTGTACATCTCGAACTCCCACAAGTACTTGACCCGATCCTAATGCTCCAGGTCCAAAGCCTTGTCTTCATCCAGAATATCCTCCTCGGGATCCCAGACTTCTCACACACGCAGTGTTTCAGGGCTGTCTCCATTCTTGAGTTTGGAGATGGGTGCAACTCTCGAGAGACTGAATAGGCTCGGAATGAGCCGAAATATAGCCATTTGACGTAGGCCCTATCTCTAGCCAGTCTAATGATCGTCTCTACAAGATACATGCCCGGATGTGAGGTCTTCCCAAGATCCTTGACGTAGAATCCTCCAATGATAGGTTTATCTCTCATATCTTATAGTAGAAGGGTCCTAGGATTCATTTCGATGACTTTATGTATCTTGAACAGTTCTACCGACTAGTTTACGGTATAACCTTTTGCAAAAACACCCTTATGTTTACTTGAGGTGTATTAAGCTAAGTATACATGAAATAAATGCCATATATAGTATTGAGGGCGATACATTTTTCTCCTCCCTCTCAATCATCTTTATCAATTTATTTAGCGGTTCCGTGATTGGTTTAAAAGTTTATTTCACCAAGATATCAAATTAATGCCATGCATCTCGTAAATGTTTGTACTTTAGCTTTCTTAAACTTATAACCAGGGTTCATAGTTAAATCCAGTTCGAAATATTTCGTATTCTTCCTGACAGGGTTTGAATCTAAGTAAATGTAGACAAAATCATACATCAGCTGGTCTAAATAGGCTTCAGAGGCTGCATCCGAAAGTAATAAGGGTAAGGCAATGATTCGCAAGATTATTCCTTCTCCATCGTAATACCGATCATCCCCCATCATTTTTGCAGTTATGACATCACTTGTCATCAAATCCTAGAGGTCAGCGTAAGCAGTCAGCTGTATGGTGAAAGACTCCTCTCTCTATCTTGAAAAGCTGAGGACTTTAAGAATATATCGCTTTTTTGTCTTGTTGAGACGGTCTTCTATTTGTCGGCTTAGTTTCCATACTTCTTCCATCCCTTTCATGCTGCTGCTTTCAAAGCTAGTATATATGTAGTTCGATCCTTCTCCGAATTTTCAATCAACGGATCTATATACCCTTTGATAAGATCTCCCGTAGTATTTAGATAGTGTATCTGTGCGGGTTTATGTTTCACATCCATCTTACGAAGTAATACTTGTTACAAGCAGCTTTTGATGCGATGGGAGCTTCAATGTTGATGAATATCCTCGAGCCTACATCGTAATATACTTTTGTGATTAGGAGTTAGATTCTATTTCGCCTTCCTCTACTGCCTGATTTATACTTGTATAGACTATGTCCAAATTTCGATATAGACGACATTATGTCTCACCATAAACTGAACCTACATTTGTATAATCGGGTATTGTAAGATAAAGGTATCAAACCTGCAACAATAACGTCCATTATTGATTTAATGATCTTTAATATAGATTAGAAAGTCGTATTTGTGTTTACACCATAAAGAACATATTTCCTTAACCTTTTGGAAGGTCACATCTGTGTTTACATGTTCGTTATATACATGTTTTGAAATTGTATTGTTCATCTTTAAAAAGATGAGCCGGTTGGCATTATCTCTCGGCATCTGCTTAGGGATTTGAGAGTAGGTACGGCATAGTGAGAAACATATTATAGCTCTGTGTCTGGCCATAACGAAATCATTCTATATGTTATCCTGTTTTATCATAAACAACATTGTCGAAAATGAACACAAAGTCGGGCTTGGATTCAGACAGCGGAGTGATATGATAGTTATCGGAAAAAGAAAAATAGCCCATCCCCTCAAATAGTTCAAGGACTTGAGATAAACGTTGATACTTGGGCTGGTACAACGATTTATTGTAAACATACATGTTCTTGAAGGGTAATCCATTCGGTTCCTCAATCGGACTGATCATTGCATTCATTTTCCCGCAACTTGAAGGTCCACAAATGATACAACGAATAGTATCAGGTAACAAAGTACCATGCCTCTGAGGTATAGCCTTACCCTCATCGCGCACGGGTAAAAAATGTGTTTAACTAGCCGAATGTCAACTAGCAAGGTTATATAATATACATGTATATATAAATGTCAATCAGTACACGTCATGAAGAAATGAAAGGGAGGTGAGGTGGACTACTGAATAAGATCATCAATAAATTACCGTTTGAAGCGCATATTCCTAGATATCAATATTGTGAACCAGGTACAAAGTTGGCAAAAAATTTGAAATGAAGTGATCCTGGCGTTTAATTGGACCTCGTTTACCCAGAGCAAGATATCGCCAACTCCAAAGTACACTATCTGGCTAGTCGCTTTATCGAAGATCGAGAACTTACAGAGCAAGCTTGGAAAAGAGTACTCGCACACAATTCAAAGTTGCGTGAAAAAAATCCCAGCTTGTACTGTAGCACACGCGATTAAATCTGAAGTTAATTACGCCAAAAAGCTAAGTCCAAATTTTAAAGGAGTTTTCGCGAGAGACGTTGTATCCACTGGATCACAATGGAATAAATAATGTGCCATTAACAATCTCGATAGAGATAGCATTAAGAGTACGCATTTGGTGGCGTATAAATGACAAGGAAGACTTGTAGAATGCTTTGAGTTTCGGCCATCTAAGACCAAAGCTCGAACTCTTACAATATTTCGGAGGAATACCGATCCTCTATAAATCTAAACGGCGTATCAAGAGTAGGATACCGTATTTTGTGGACTTATTTGTCTATACTCGTTCTGATGACACGTCGTGGTGAAACATGTTTATGAAACTTACGTTGTGAAGTCAGAGCTTGAATCTGAAAGAAAGTTACATTCCGCATAATTTACTTGGAGAAGAAAATCATCATGAAGAATGGTTTAGCGGTTTTATTCATCTGTCAACGTTCAATTCCATACCGAGTATTGATGAACGTAATAATAGATTATATTGCGGTGAAGAAGCGCATATCGTTCCTTCGGGTACTTATGAGCTCGAAGCTTTAAGTCAATGCTTGAGACGTGAAGTCTCGAGCGATGTAAAACTCTCAATGATCGGCAATCCTACCACCCTAAAGAGTTACATCAATTGTAATATACCGTTTGACTTTATTCTACCAGTCTCGTTCGCATCTCTGATAGTTTTTGCTGTTATTATTGGAATTGTTTGTGGATCTTACGTCGACGGAGTACCGAGTTATGCATACTCTACACGAATTCAGCATAACTGTCGCTCTAGGCTTTAAGAAAACGGAAGCACCAAATAATGCAATTTATCTTTCGGTAACGAAACGAATTATAGTCTATCTCGGTACGACTTTAGATATGAAACCATATCGCTACATCTGCTGTGAATATATAAGGGTTTTTGGTTGACTTAAGAAAAATAAAACTTATAAAATCTTAAAATAGTGATTGATAGGTAGTATCTGCAAGTATTAACAATATGTCTGAAAAGCTATTGGTCTTTATAGGATTTCTATAGAAAAAAATCCAATTTTCCGATAAAGTCATTGTGAACAAGACGCCAGCATTCAAAGCCTTGCTATACACAGTGTATCACTCGATTCTCTTCTGAGCACGATTCCTTATTAAAAGAAATAAAAATGTAAAACAACGAACGTTTTTGTTTGTTTTCCCACCATGTTTTATTCCGCGATCAAGTTATACGCATACAAAGATTACGTGAATGTAGTAGGAATAAATAAAGTAGAATTTTGAAAAACCTCCTTCATTACACACGGAGATGATTCAAACCCCGACCTCCTCGTCACACCTGACTAGGTGCGGGTAAAATACGAGTATATGTTATGGGGACACTTAGAAGAATCCGTGTAAGCTATAAGCAGTGTACCTCCCACGGATAATGACGATATTGTAGCGAAATTACACGTTAAAGTGTATAACCTTCGATGTCGTTGGACAATTCTATGTATAAGAATTAACTGGGTACTATGATACATAACTAGTAAAATAAGCTGAGGGAACAATTTGTACCAAAATGTTTAATGTAATATGAATAGGCTAAATAGCATAGCTAAATAGACTAGGTAGGCAGCAATAGCAGCTGATTCGCTGGTAGAATAATATCTAAAACTAGATTCTCAATATATAATTACGTTATTCAAATTTAAAAAAAAATTACAGTCAAGAGAGGGTGAACCGTAAAAGCTATATAGTTAATTAATACTTGTCCATACATGAATAAAAATGTGAATATTCTGGCAATCTAAGTGAACTGAGAACAAATGTAAGGATATTATATAAATATATATTAATTACCGAGCAACTAAAATACATCTTCGTTGTCTTTTTAAAAAGAGCTACAAGTGTCGGGAGGAATAAAAACATCAAAAGCTTTTCTACATAAGTTCAAACTATTAAAATATTGGTGAAAAGTTGACTTCCAGCTGTGGTACAAACTTGATTAATTAGATTTCTAGGTAACTTCCTTAACTGATCATCAATCATTTGTTTTTATATTGTGTGATGTTGTACCTAAAAAAAAAGAGAGGCGTAGGGCGGCGAGCGCGCAAAAACTTTGATACAAGTGACATCGATCTTACACTGATTAACATTGCACAGAGGCTAGAGATAATGAGTAGGTAATTAAGAAGCTAATGAAGTGCACGCGTGCGCCGTTTAACGTACCAGGCCAGATGGCCACGAAGGAAAAAAGAAATTACAAGTTTCTTTAAAGTTAAGGAACGAGAACCAAGATTCTTAAACAGTCCAAGCCAGTGGCGCGCTCACAAATATATTTTGTGGGGAGCATGTAATTTGTCGAAGATACTGTGTTTGTACTTTTTTCAAATTTGAAATTTGGCGGACACTTGATTAATTAATAATTAGTATTTTTTTTCTTCTTTTTTTATTGCATCTCATCGCCTGTCCAGGCTAAATGCATTAAATGATACTAATAGGGTAAGGATGAGGAAGGCATAGAGTAGAGATAAAATGAATCCACATTTTTGTGAAGGACAAGTGGTAGTCAGTTTAGGAAGAATACCCCCCTTTACACCAGCCAGGATTCAAACTCTGACCTCCCCATCAGTGGAAAATGTAGCTATATGAAACTGGCACTAAGCCTACTTTCCCAACGATCCAAGCCAAAATGTTTTCGAAAGTGCAAACAGTGTAGATTATTATTGTCAAGTACAGGACAAATAAAGATGGCTGACGACCTTTCTTGAAATATATTCACTTCTCATAGCACTAAAACAAGGCTTTTTATTTTTCATCGTTTTGGAATTTTCAATTTAATACTCAATGGCTTTGAAAGACTAAAGTTACAATTGAGTCCGAACAGTACAAGCTGTGCTTCGAAATGACTTGTCAAAAATTCAGAGTTAAAATTTTGAAAAAGTTTTTCAATCGTTCGTGACATTACAACATTTGTCGGAATAAATACGATGCTCTTCAACGTAGTTTACGATTACATAAATTATCTGTTTATTCGCCTATTCTTCCCCCCGATTCTCTCTTGGGCACACCTTGAGAAGAAATCCCCCCCACCCCCTCTCACAACCATCACAGACATCGTCCTAGAAGGAAGAAGACAAAGTAATGGCACGAGTAAAAAAAAACATCCTAAAACAAATGTTTCGGGTCTTTTGGTGTGGAAATTATTCTCCAAGGAGACATTTTACTACGACGCTCTTAACGTATCTCCCCCGCCCAACACTTTCCCCCTCCCACTCCTTTATAACAGGAAATGAAAACGTCTTCCTGAACAGCCTCTCTTTCACACACATTACGGACGTTAAAAACAACAAAGTTTTGACCAAGAAACGAAAATAAATTCAACGAACCAATCTGATTACATCACAAGATTATTTTATCAACAACAGTACTTTTCTTATTATATTCTTTTATTTTTAACAGACGAATACGTTTCTTTATTTTAGACCGTGTTCGTGGAAATCGAAATAAGCTAAAAAAAATTGCCGCAATCGGTGTTATGTATTGCTGAGTGTGTTGCAAATTCTGACCTCAAGGGCCAGATTTTAAGATGGACTAGGAGGTACTTTTTACAACTTTTAATTGGCAGCCATTCAAGGTGAATACAATTAGTATTGTACATTCGTTTGAAATAAATCTTAGTTAGTTCTTTAGGTTGGACCGCTTATGGCCAGTAAGCTAAAGTATTGGCATCATGACGTACCACAATACACGTAAAATAAAGGTTACGATAAAATCATAAATATTTGGGTAAATTGATCCCCCCCCCTCCCGAAAAACCCCCAACAGGAATATGTTAAATATTTTCTGTATATAAATTTTGAATTTTTTTCTTCTAAGAATCGATTTTATAATCAAGTCATCAATAAACTTATCTTGATTCTTGAGCTAGAATTAAAATAATTATTTCACCATAAAGTGTGACCATAATGTCCAAATGTCAAGTTTGAATGGAATCCTTTATGCCGTATCGGTTGAATTCCTAGGTACAGATACACTTACAGTCGGCAAGATATAAATGTAAGAACCACTTCTTTTGAGTTCAGGGGCACAGAGAACGTAAAGATTTGTCATAATCTCGATATTGAAAATTTTCTCTAGTGCAATAATTTATTAAATTATAGACAGTCTATAATTTGATAAAGTAAACCTAAAATAAGGACTCGTAAAGAGAAACTACACACTACATGTAAGATTAAATATGTGCACCAAGCCTATTAATTAAAAAACTGTTGATGGTCTGGCTTGCTTTCGTAGACGCAATATAATAATAAGGAAAATTATAATTTAAATAAAACGTTGAAGATTGAGAATGCTCTCATGAACCCTCGACATGTGAGGAAAAAAAGGATAGAATATAAACTAGTTCACCGGCATCCACCAGGATAGTGGATAAAACAATTCACCTAGACCACCCGGCTAGGATCAAACCCCGTATCAGGCCCACTATACGTGCAACCAACCTTGAAGGTAATAACGGTGTTCACGCAAATGTTTAGTTGGGTTTCAAAGATCAAGTTTGCAGCTGTCGTGACCAATTTCTTTCGACAAAATATCCTTCCATAAAAAAAATCTCTCTCTTCAAGATGCCTTCTTTCATAACCAAGAAGTTGTTTGTTTGTAAGTATGAAATAAAAGCTAAACATCAAAGCTGGCTCATTACCAACCTCCCTCCAGCTCCCATCATAATCATCCCCAGCTCTCGGTCTCTTTGTTGTTCACCGCACCCTTTCTTCTACTGATGGAATCTCGAGAGAATGAACGCGTGCTTGAAAAACATACACTTTTTGTTTTGTTATTTAAGGTATTTAACGTTCACTTTCTGAACAGACTTAGTATATCAGCACACGATAATTTCTACGAGCGAGAGGGAAAGGGCCTACATATTTTGCCGTGAAAGATATTTTCACATACATTCCACAATCGAAATTAGACCAACGGTTTCACTTCCCTGCAGAAGGAAGAGGTGCTAAGGATTTATTTCGCTTAAGAAATATGCATCGACCCCAGGTGGGTTTGAAACTACGAACCTCCGGCCCTGAGACGAGCACTTTACCCTATGACCACCGGGATCAACCATTATTCAATCCTTACTGTGAAAGTAAAGGAGAAATTCCACCCGGAACCCTTAGTTAGGTAGCCTACACACGCTACTGTATTAACAACGTGTCTGATTATATCATATATCATATAATTATATCCTGGAGGGGTGGGGGTGGGAGGGAGAAGAATTACCTTAGAGACAAACGAGAAAAAAAGAAACCCATAGACTAAAGTCAAATTTCAATAGGGAGAACTTTTTCTGACAGCTAGGAAAAGTTACTTTAAGCTATGGCTACACAGAGCCGAATGGAATGTTGTATGTAATATTGTTTATCTTGTACGTAATGTTGGAACAATGACTACATCGTCACACTTGCTGAGAAAGAAATGTCTAGTTTTACAAGTGTTGACACAGTGACTGCCAATCACTGTGAACAATCACTGGTATAAATCACTGCGCTTTTAAATTCAAGGCCACTGTGATCACCGATATAGTAAAATCACTGTTTCGCCCATCCCTACAGTGATTATTGGTTAGCATGAAAACAAAGCTCGGAAGCTCCCGAACATTTATTTCCAGTGGTAGGTGGTTAAAAGGTCCGCACCGCACCGCAAAAGTGCGGAGCAATGATCTCTCGACGGTTAGTTCGAGCTGGTGCGGATCCGTGTAGCCGGTCCTTGAATCTACTTTGCACATATTCTTATGTACAATCATGTTATCTGCAGCTGTCACTTTTAATGGATTATATTAATAGATTTACAATAACATTAATAAAATAGAAAAGATTATCAACGTGGGGCGCAAGAAAATTAAAAAAACAAGTATATATAGATCCCACCCCACAACCGATTGTCCCGACATTAAATACATTATTTTATTCGAACATGAAAACTTATCAAAGTGAGGTCTACTGCAAAGTGGGATTAGTTTAATAATAGTTCATTTTATCAGTTTCAATGTCAAACTGTCTAAGGCGTAAGTGTTATACTGGCCTGCTGATGACAGAGAGATGGTGTTCAAATATAGGTCGGATCTACTTTTCCTCAAATAGGTTCCTACTCTTCTTGCGGACAAATGCGGGTAGATTACCTCTAAAATGATTATTTCGTCATCCCTACCCCATTAGAGTAATTATCATAAATGAACAGATAATAAGATGTGACGATTTTTGTAAAAAGGTAATTTTACTTTCAAATAATTATTTTTTGAGTTTGTTGTATTAAAAACAATTAGACGAATGGCGTCACTGGTTTATATTTCAATGTTTTTCTAAAGTACAATACAGAAAACCGAGACACGACACGACGTTTCAGGACGGTGGATTTTTGAGACGGGCACTTGACTGTGTTATCCAAGCTGAAATGACACAGAGTTTAAAAGTGAATTTCATGCAAACTTTTTTTTCACCACCTTTATCTCTCTTTCATTCTCTCCGTTCTATCCCTCACTTAAACACAAAAACCTTGTTCATATTTGTAGGACCACCGTAAGATAAAGTATTTTTTTTCCCCGTCTTTATTCATAATCACTTTTTTATTTTCTATATTTCATCTTTCTAGTCCATCCCTCTTTCAAGACACATACAAATATCGTTCATACTAGTAAGAATACTGCATATATTTTGTTTCTTCTATCTTCATTCTTGATCTGGGAAGAAAATGTTAAAAGCTTGTCTTGTTTATTTTTTTGTGCTATTTTTTACACAGTTTGTTTCCCCGCTGAGCTCACAGCGACTATTGTGGTGATTCCCAATGGACACATTGGTACGAGACTTCTCTTGGTAGCTTTCTTGTGCGAGTGAGTGTGTGTATATATATATATACACACACACACCCACATCCACACACATCTCCAATCTCCATTCTTCAGGTTACACCGTTCGTTTCTGTTATGAGCCTCAAAGGTACTGTGGCCTTCACGATCATCTGGAGACAGTTCACACACACACACACACACACACGTGACAGCGACTCGAATAATAAATTACACAAGATGGATGATGGAAGATAAACATTCGCACTTCTCGTGCTGCAATCGTCTGGAGTGTCATATTTTAAATTATTTTCACTAGGGAGTATATAACGGACACTTTTTGAACCAAATGAATTAATCAATAAACTATTTACGAATGAACTTGGATCTAAAAACAAGACCAGCTAGGGTTTTCACTTTATCACCACCCCCTTCCTTCCCTTTTTGTTCCCAGTCGAATCACTTTATTCGTCCTGTGTGTTTAAATTAATCAATAAAGTAGATAGTTACGTGATGAAAGAAACGTAGCCCTAACATTATAATTTTAATTACTATCAACATCAATATTTGTCATTTATAGATTGTTAAAAAAAAACGCGAGATGAAGGGAACATATCAGTAAATTTTTATTTATCATTTTAACTGATTTAATCGAGGGCGGCCATTTATTTCATGCGCGCTTTATGTATATATATATATATATGCATATATATACATATATGTGTTTGTTTGTGTGTGTGTGTGTGTGTGTGTGTGTGCGCGCGCGTACGTACGTACGAATAAGTGATACCAGGTATTACCATAGAAATTGGATATATATAATTATATAGCTCGATTCTATAAGTTTCAAAATGTGTTATCATTTTGATAACTTAACATACATGAGAAGTAAAAGTGATTAACAAGAAAATAAATGGCACCGGTACATTACAATCGTACAAACTTTCTCATCTGGTGTAATAAGGTACGAACACACCTCCCCTTTACCCCCCAAAATAATAAGTTAGTTGTAAACCACCCATAAATTGTGTATCCTATATAGATTTTTAAAATGCCTAAGATTCAGTTAAAAGAAATAAATTAGAGGAAATTTTAGTTAAGATAACAACGCGTCGCATTGTACAGGTTGGATGTCATTTATCAGATGGGCCCTACTTTCTAAATACATATAGGGGATACATAAGGAGATGCCTTTCCGCATTACTTTTTAATCTATCCTTAGAATATGCTATAAGGGTTATGCAACAAAGAAAAATTCACATTAAACAATGCAAAGCAGTTATTTGGAGAGGCAGATTTACCTTTGTTGAGCGATAACAAGGAAGGTCTGGCAATAAATTTATGAAGAAATTTTACCAAAGACTATAAAGGTAATGGGTTTAGGAGTAAACACTATAAAGAATATGATCACACAGAGAACACAGATTAAGGACAATACTTGAGATATTACTGCGAACAACATATAATTTGACAGGGTTAATGAGTTCAAATATTTAGGAACAATTTTAACTAGCAATAATAATTTTAAATTAGAAATAATAATAAAAATAATAGTCGGGCAATGCATGCTATTACTCAACCAGTGAGTTTTTAATCACTTGCCTGCTGTCAAGGAATGTAAGACTCGGAAAGTACAAAACAATCATTATACCAGTTGTTCTCTATGGTTGTGAAACATACTAGTTTCTTTCCTTAAATGGCGAAAATGAATGTATGATATTCAAAAACAATGTGCTTAGGAATATATTTGGTAAAAAAAGTGATTAGGCTACTGGGAAGTAGATGAGGTTACATAATGATGAGTTTCATACCCGGTGTCCATCACAAGACATTGCTAGGCTAGCCAAATCTTGTCGATTAAGGTGAGTGAGACATGCAATGCGAATGGAAGAGACTATAGGCCAGTTTCGAAGTCAAATTTAGTACGCCTCAAGTGCGGCGCTACACTAAGTACAAGACGACACTTACTTAGGGCCAGTTTCATTAGTCAAATTTAGTACGCCTCAAGTGCGACGCTACACTAAATACAAGACGACACCTACCTAAACTCGAATGGAATGGGCCGTTATTGCATAGGAAACTGGCCCATTCCATTCTGGTTTAGGTAGGTGTCGTCATCTAATTAGTGTAGCACCGCACTTGAGGTGTACTAAAAATTACTATGAAACTGGCCCTATAGCTCGAATGGGATGGGCCAGTTTCCTATGCGAGAACGGCCCATTCCATTCGAGTTTAGGTAAGTGTCGTCTTGTATTTAGTGTAGCGCCGCACTTTAGGCGTACTAAATTTGACTATGAAATTGGCTCTATATCGATAACTTTGTTTAGGGTATTGACTGGCAAACCCAATGCGAAGAGATAATTGGGAAGACCTAGATACAGATGGGAGAATAACATTAGAATAGGCCTGAAAGATATATGGTGTAATGAGGTGGACTGGAAAGGACTAGATCAGGATATGTATAGGTGGATGAAAAATCATCCTCCCAATTTTGAAGTCAATCTTAAAAGCCAATTTTCAAAATATTTCAAATTTTCTAAAATTTGTCATAAGTAAACTACTATATTTTAGAACCAACAAACATTATTTATTATTATATAAAATAGTCTACAAATACCAATTATGAATAAAAGTGATTGAGCTACTTTATTTTTTTTAAATCAACTATTTCAAACATAGGTCATCAGTAAACTACCTTTAAAATAATTTTATCCCGAAACTAAATATCAGGTTTGAATGAAATTCATCAAACTGTTTAAGATCTGTGTCACAGGGACAGCAAGAGAGACACACATAATTGTAAAATCTACTTTTTTATGTTCAGACACACATAAAAGGTAAAGAATATCATTATATCACGGTCAATAATGTTTAAGATTACAATACTTTCTCTTTATATGAAAAAGTAAAAAGTCTTGTATACGATGTTTAAAGAAAGTATTCAAACCAGAGTACATTATAGGGTCACATAATCCGCATTTTTTTATGAACAGATTGTACGAATGAAGCGGAAAAAAAAGTGTAACTAAAAGTTAAAGTTATGACGAACGATAGCGTTATATTTCCATTAGTGCTCCCACGTGACCCGAAATGGGCCCCTCAAAACTTTCTGTGACACCCGAACACGAGAGAGAACACAGTGAATGTAAACACCGGTAGCATCAGCCGCAGAGCACACCATACTGTCCGTTTGACTGATGATTTAGCGCCCACAACGGGGAATGATGTAATACGTCTTAGTTCCAAAACAGAATCACGGGGAAAATAAACGCGGCGACAGACCCGTGAACTAAAAGGTGTTGTGACCCACCGTGGGATACATTAGTTTAACAATAAAATAGTGACGATTTTTTTTGTATGTGGCGCGTCTTACTACCCTCCCGGGCTACCGACATATTTACAGCAAATGGGTTTGGGATGAGGCAGATAAAATCCTAGATGAAATATATCCGCACCTGCGTGGATATACACCACCATTTTATTACGATTGGGCATCCAACA
>CABFOV010004649.1:34166-50307 GCA_902141375.1 Timema poppense | reverse complement strand
AACCCCAGCCGCCAGCATTGAAGTCTGACACCTTACCCCTAGACCGCCAGGTCACCTTTTATCTAAATAACCATTCGTTTTATCAAAATGTGTTTTTGCAAAAAATATTTTTTTCTCTTTAACTCGACACAAATAAAGGTCATTACGTATTTTTATTTAGGATCTACAATAGGATCTACAATTTTATGAAAAAGTTAACTTTTGGGTTTTCCAGACGATAATAGATCCGCCTCGGTGGCTTAGTTAGCCAACGCGCTAATTTCTTGTTGTGCTAGACTGCACAGGATGGGGAGATAGAGATTCGAATCACGCTCGGGTGAACGGTTAGTAAGACGCGGTGCAAAATAAAATAGCTTTAACAACATTTAAAAGTTCTTTGAACAGTAATCTTGCTTAGTTCTCTCTAAACGGTTGAAACAATAAAGGCTATGTTTACATTAACAATTGAATTATTTGACTGTTTCTATGTACATCGAATGTCAATCATTTCTAGTGACGCCTTTCGGATATATCCATGCCCCCGTATCATTTACAGTACAGACACAGGAAATTAAAAGATAGCAATAGAATCAAAACGTACTCTTATAACTCAAAATGTAAAAACAAAAATTAAAATGGTTTTAGAGCTAGGTATGTATAAACAATAAATACTTTCTACTTGTTCACTACTGCAATCACATTTTTTATTACAGTCATCATTGCTTTTATTAGTCTACAAATCTAATTTAGTCCTAAGTAGGCCTGTGTCGGAATTACATTTTGACTTTGGGAAATTTCCGGGCAAGGAAATATCAATTTCCTGCGGGAACGGGAAATGAGACGAAACAATCAATTAAATGTTTATTTAAAGCTTATATTATTTTTTTTAGATTTATAAATTTAGTCTAATCTTATCCATCGCATTCATTTCCAATAAATAAATAATTTGATGATAAAAATTGAAAGCTTGAGGCAATTTTATCGGGAAAAGAGACAACACTTTTGATTAGGTTGCAATTTAGAGCTCTGAACAATAAATATAAATTCTTAAATCTTGAATAATTTTTTAAAGAAAAATTGTATATATATTGATTTATTTTTAAATTGTAAGTATTCCAAATAAAAAATAATACGTAATATTTTGCCTAACAAATGTTGGTTAAGGTTTTGATGTAATGTAAAATAAATATAAATTAATTTTAAATAAAGATTTTAAGGTTGACAGTAGTGTTCTGGACCACCTGCTACACGACGCTGATTGGCTGGATCTGATCACGTGAACACGCCCCTCGATCTCTGATTGGCTGTTGGGTTTCACTCCTACCCTCTCCCCTTTATATGTGGTAATGGGTTTTCCCTGATGACTGGCGCCAGTTTGGCGGCTCAACAAGACAGGAATAGATCTTGACCTTGAAATCGTGAGCTAGTACATAAGGTCATTGACCCTGGCAACCCTCCCCCTTTCCTCAGCAATGGGCTTTCCCTGATGACCCCCTTCTATGTGGTAATGGTTTTTTTCCCTGATCACTGGCGCCAATTTGGTGGCTTGACAAAACAGGAATAGTTCTCAACCTTGAATGATGTCGCAACCTTCCCCTACTATGTGGCAATGGGTTTTTCCTGATGACTGGCGTCAATTTGGTGGCTCGACAAGACAGGAATATAACACAACCTTGAATTATGTCACAACCCTCCCACCTATGTGGCAATGGGTTTTCCCTGATGATTGGCGCCAGTTTGGTGGCGTGACAAGACGAGAAAGGAATAGATCGTGACTTTGAAATCTTGAGCTAGTACATAAGGCCATTGACCCTGGAAACCCTCCCCTGGCAATGGGTTTTCCCGATAACGTCATCACACTGTCGCAACCCTGATGACTCATACCTGGCACCAGTTTGGCGGCTCGATAAGACAAGCAGATACAGGAATATATCATGACCTTGAATGATGTCGCAACCCCCCCTTCTATGTGGCAATGGGTTTTCCCAGGTGACGTCATCAATCTGTCGCAACCTTAGCTGGTAACCGCTATAAATATCAGCACCTGTTTTGAAATCCTTTCATTGTATAACTTGTCTTCGAGTGTTAAACAAGCAGCCCAGGATGAGTGATTACACTTCGCTGACGGATCTGGGTGAGTAAATGTACTTTTCTAACACGCAAACTCATTATTTATTAGTTGTTAAATCAAAGTATATACATTTAATTTATTTAAAAATTAAAATAAACCACGGCAGAGTTGTCTAAGTTTATTAATTTATAATAGGTATATGAGAATTAAAACTATAGAAAATTTTAAGGTGTCTAAGCAGCTACTTTTTTATTACATTCGGATAAAGTTATGCTTGAACAAATGTTTATCATAATCAAGGGTAATTTAAAAAACTTGATTCGTAGCTATAGTTAAATGGTAATTAATTCGAAACCATTTCAAAAATACCTCTCCGAATACAAACTCACCGTGTTCAGGGAAGGTTGGAGGAGAAAGGTCTTACATGAGGAGCCTACCCCTACCGAATATTCCTTTAACGGCTATCTTGATTTGTATTTTCACGACAATAAGCAAAACCATTTTGATGTCATAGCATCCTTGAGAGCCGCATTTAAGTGCGAGTACTTTTGCTGCGAGTGCTGTGTGCCGTTTAACACAAAGAATGAGCACAAATGTGAATCCACGTGCAAAAAGTACTACGCTAAGGCAGTTTTCAGTTGAGGTTGAACTGTGGTCTGTAAAGAATGTGGGCGTTGGTTCACACAACAAGTTTGTTTTGATAACCATGAACGTCCCGATTTTTGCAGAGGTGACATGTTGATCTGTGATGTCAGAAAGGTTTGTAAGATTTGTGGGCAATTTTTCAGTTTGGAAAAGTCAAATTATTCACACACGTGTTATGAGAATTTTGTAGAATTTGTGAGAACCATCGTCCTTTTGGTCATTTCTGCTATATGAAGCAGGCCTCATCCAAGCCGTCACTGTAAAGGAACAATATAATGTTTGTATTCTATGATTTTGAATGCAGACAAGAAACGATTTTTCAAGGTGCAGTCAGCACTTACTTGCATGAACCTAACCTCTGTGTCATGCAGGCGTGTTGCAAAGCCTGTCTTCATATAGATATAAATGACCATCATTTCACCGAATGTGGGGGTGATAGGACGTGAATATTCGAGGGTGCTGCCACAATAGCCCAATTTTTCGGATTTATAGAGTAAATTAAAGCAATAAAATTTAAGGACATCAGCCTGCTAACCCATAATGCCAAAATCTATTATGGAAATTTTATTTTAAAATACATGATGGAGGCAAAAAAAATGGTCTCCAGAGCTCATAATTAATGGTGGGAAAAGAATGCCCATGCGTTACGGCCCGCTACAATTTATTGACTCGCTGAAATTTCTTCCGATGTCGTTGTCTAAGATACCCAAAACATTCTGCTTCGACAAGTCTTTGGCAAAGGAACATTTCCCCCCGTTTTTTCAATAAAAGAGAAAACGCTGGGTGTAAGGGTACCTTGCGGCCAAAAGAGGAATACCGCATCGGTAATATGTCGGTTGAGGGAATGGAGCACTTTGAAAAGAGGTATGACACGTTGGTTAACGAAAATTATGTATTTGATTTTAACCACGAGTTGGAACTGTATTTCGTGAAAGATTTAAAGATCCTACGGTAGACCTGCCTAAAGTTTAGAGACATGCTTATGGAAAAAGCAAAGATAGATCCTTTCAAAGAGGCGTGTACGATCGCAGTAACGGCCAGGTTGGTTTACTGCCAAAATTATCTTAATACCGTTGGTATTATCCCTAAAGGTGGCTACCAGTATGCAGACTAACAGTCGCACGTTGCCGTACAATGGCTCTGCTGCGAAGCCCACAAACGTGGGGTCTCTATCCTTCATGTGGGTAACGGCAGTGAGGAATGTGTGTTAAGGTGACGTGTAGATGTCGTTATTAAAGCTGAAGATACCTTCACCGTCTTCCAGTTCTGGGACTGTTATTGGCACGGCTGCCCTCTTTAATATCCTGACAGGACCATCCCTATCAAAAACAGCCACCATGAGACCATAGAGACGCGCTATGAAGCGAACATGGCCTGAGTGGAAAAGTTTAAGATTCTGGCTACATGGTCGTAGATATGTGGGAGTTTGTGTTTAATGCGATGAAATGCACAAACAAGGACTTGAAACAATTTGTACTCCAGTATGAGGGGTACATCAAGATGCCCCTCATTCCCAGGAACGCATTCTTTGGTGGGCGTACAAATTGTATCACGCTTTTCCCCGTAGCAGACCCTTCTTGTGGAGAGACGATCAAGTACTTGGATGTATGTTCATTGTATACTTACGTTTACAAATACAAATAATATCCCATCGGCCACCCCAAAATTCACTTGGAAACAAATAGTCCGTCTATAGAACAAGAAGAAGGCAAAACCAAAGTTACCGTGACTCCTCCGCGGGATTTATTCATGTCCCTATTGCCTACACGAATATATTACAAGTTAATGTTCATCTTGTGCAGGAAATGCGAGGAGGAGAAATACCAATGTGCATATCAGCACAACAACAAAAAAGAGCGTTGGTTGACAGGAGTCTGGATGATTGACCAGATCCGGAAAGCCGTTGAGAAAGGCTACACCATAGAAGCAGTACACGAAGTGTGGGATTACAATGTATCCGTTTACGATCGTCAGACACGTCCTGGCGGATTGCTTCACGGGTACATTGATACTCTTTTGAAAATTAACCAAGAAGCCAGTGGATGGCCAGAGTGGTGTACCTAACAAGATGAGAAGTTAGCTTACATTCAAAACTATTGGGAAAAGAAAGGGGTAAAACTCGATTTCACCTCTGTTTGTAAAAACCATGGTCTCCGTACTCTGGCTAAACTCTTTTTAAATACGCTATGGGGAAAGTTTGGACAAAGACACGATTTACCCCACGTAGCCGTTGTCACTGACTTTTTGGGCATCCACTAGTACCTGAAGTATCCGTACATCACCGTTGACAGCGTCATTGATGTAAATGATGAGGTTATGTTCCTCAATTACAAGGATGCGCATGACACGTTGCGCCCTAACCCTATTACGAGTAAGGTGGTGGCATGCTACACGACTGCTATGGCTAGGTTGCACTTATACAGCATCCTTGAAAAATTAGGGGACCACGTTTTGTATCACGATACAGATATCATTGTATTCACTGAACGCCCCGGCGATTGGAGTCCACCAACCGGATACATTTTAGGTGACCTCATTGACGAAATTCAATATTATGGTCCAGGAAGCTACATTAGCGCCTTTGTATCTGGTAGTCCCAAGAATTAAGCGTACCGAGTTTTTGTTGGTGGCGATCCACCAAAACAAAAACGGTTTGCAAGGTTCACAGGATCACCTAAACTACGGCAACCGGAACGACGTTAATTATGATGTTTTGAAAGCGATGGTCACCGAAAAGGCTGCGGAAAGATACATACAGATACCACACAAAATTGTAAGAAAGGGTCTTGCAACTTTATGTACCGTTTCGCAGAGTAAATTCTACCATCCCATGTACACCAAATGACAGATAACCGATTATTTTAATACGTTGCCGTTTAGGTATCAGAGTCATTGTAAACGCGCTTGCCACGACTAAAAGTTAACCATTTTGACGGGCTCAATAATCACTTTGTTTCTTTCACTCTAGACAGTTCCACTGGCATACCATTTTTCAAAGATTTGAGCTTTTTTATTAATTTTTTTGCATTAAAAGACGAATGTTTTTTTATTGATTTATTTTATGCACATGGGATACTCTTTTATAACTTTTTATCCACCAGTACAGCTCTCCACCTACCTGAGTATTTCTAGTCAGATAGAATTAGTTGTTTGTATATATTTTAATCCTAACCAATTTTTTTTCCTTGTAAATATTTTAAATTGAAACCATCTTGATGTGTACATACATTCAAATAATCTCTAAACTGGACTTTACAAATTAGTGCCGAGGCCAATATTCCCGTTAAGAGCTCAATAAATTGATTATTCATTCCTCTACACCTAAACATGTATAATTTACTTCACGGAGTAAGATGTATTCTATAACTATTATTTTTGTAAATAAATATTCCAATCGAACTTTTCATGGCGTGATCCAAATTTCTAAAACTTATTTGTGTGTAAAAATATATTCCAAGTATACTTTTCATGGTGTGAGATATATTTTTATAAACTTTGATTTGTGTAAATAAATATTGCAAGTATACTTTAAATGGCGTGAGCCATATTTTTAAAACTTTTATTTGTGTGTAATTAAATAAATATTTCAAGCATACTTTTCATGGTATGAGAGATATTTGTAAATAAATATTCCAAGTAAACTTTTAGGGTGTAAGATATATTTGTAAAAACTTTTAATTGTATAAATAAATATTCTATAAATAATTTTCATGGTTGTAAAAACTTTTATTTGTGTAAATAAATATTTCATGTCTACTTTTCATGTTGCGAGCAACTTTTATTTGTTTGAATAAATATCATACATTTTTTTATGTTTGTGTTTTAATTTCTACACCCTCCTGCCTCCAATCCTATAAATACAAGTATGTTTAGCATTTAATCTCAGTATCAAACATTATGGACAAGTTGAAACATACATATTTCCCCATCATCAGCAACCCTTCCGGCTGTGGAAAGTCACATTTTGTAGCCGACTTTATCCGTCACTTGGACACGATATGTAATGTTAAATTTGATAAACTCACATGGTATTATGCTTTATGACAACCGGAATTCGAATAATACGGGTAAAGTCCCCACGTCATATTCTGTAAGGTTTTGCCGGAAATGGATGACATCTATAATGACTCTCCACAGATGTTTATCTTAGACGATCTGTTGTTTTAAGCCAACAAAGTGGTCATCTATATTTTCACCAAAGGATGCCACTATCAAAATATTAGCGTCATGTACCTTATACAAAGTATATTCAATCAGGGTGAGGGCCAAAGAGACATTTCATTAAACGCACATTATATCGTGATTTTAAAAATCCCAGGGATAAAGCTCAGATTAAACATTTTGCACGTCAAGTATTTCTTAATAACCCATGTGTTTTACAAGAGGCTTACGCTGATGCTACAAATACTCCCTATGGGTATATATTGTTAGATATCAAACAAGGTACATCCGAATGGTTCAGATATATAACCCGCACAAATTTCGGGTGCTGTTTGTACCTACCACGCAAAATCTATAAAAAAAAACACCGACACTTTCCGATTACAGATCATTTCATAACCATGATTCCCAAAGTGCTGAAGCAAGTCCCTCTGCTGCATCTAATGAATTGCATGGACCCGAGGCAACATGTCGCCTTGTTGAAAATGACAAACAATAAACTGATTGACTCTGTTTGTGAGTGTGCCTACAACACTTTAAAAGGGCGAATGCCATTGAAAAATGCGCAGAAGACCAAGTCACGTAATTAAAAGCAGGTGTTGTGCAAGCTGGTCAAACAAGGAGAATTCTGGAAGAAGATACGACTACTCGTGCAGAAAGGAGGAGCGTTTATGCCCGTACTTTTAGCCCCTTTAATCAGTGGTGTCCTCAGTTTCTTATTCAACAAGTAGATAAAGGGACACATGAAAAATATTATATTGATGTCCCCAAAAACATTACACTCTTAAGAGTAACACCACCAACAAGTGGAATAGGCCACAAATCTAGTGGTCTCCGAACTGGACAAGGAAATGGAAAAAATACTCACTTCATAACTTGATGACAAATCTAAATGGACTTTATACCAACAAGTGGTACAGCGCTATCTGCAATTTAGTCAACACCCTCCGCCGCCTGAAAATACCACCACCACGACCCCTCCTGAAGTGTCTGTACTTCCCATCCCTGCTGTACTCAATACTGTACCAGTACAAGCACGTAAAAAAGCTGAACCCATACTAGAACATATTATTTCCCGAGGTGGTATCTCTTGGAATGAAGACGGGGAAGTGAGTATTCACGAACGACTCTCCGTGAATCCAATATTGCGGATTTTGTCAACGAGCTGGTCAGAGCAGGAAGACATAGCGAACCGTCGGGGTGGCGAGAGTTTTTCACAGCGCTTTAAAGAATAAACGTTCCGAAAGAATTTATTGTAAATCCGAAACGTTTGGTGCCCTTTAGAGATCTAACGCCCGTATCCCAACCACTTACACGGTCGCATTGTCCTAAGAAGAAGATACTGAAAAGGATGGACGAAAACAGATGACTGCCATTCCGAGCTTAATGGCCCGTTTAGCCGACATCTACTACGACCCTTCTCATTCTGCAGGGTTTGCAGGTGTGGCGTCGCTTATAAAGGCGTCCAAGAAAGATCCCCAAAAGTAAGAGATTGGCTTTGTTTGCAGGACGCTTATACCCTACACAAACCGGTGATATAAAAAGGTCCAAGAAACAAGTACGTGATGACAAACATTTACGATCTCTGGCAAGATGATCTCAACAATATACGAAATGTCGTAAAATACAACGATGATGCAGTGTACTTGCTCACCATCATCGACGTGATTATAAAGATGGCCTGGGCAAGGAAGCTTCCATCCAAGATGGGGAGCGCCATGAGAGATGCCTTTTGGGACATTTTCAAACAAAGTAGTCGTAAACCTTTAAGTTTACAGATGGACAAGTGTAGAGAGTTCACGGCACGTCTAGTCCAGTAATTTCTAAAGCAATAAGGCGTGCATTACTACACTACTCATCATCTGGACGTGAAGGCAAGCATCGTGGAACAATTAAATAGGACTCTGAAAAGGCGTATGTGGCGCTACTTTACCAAAAAAAGCACGTATCGTTATGTGAACGTCCTCCAAGATCTTGTCGACGCTTACAACGCCGCAAAACATTGCAGTATGAAGATGGTGCCTGCCAACGTTTCAGAAAACAATTTGCTTCAAGTCATATATAATCTCTATGACAAGCGGTATCCAAACTCGAATAGTAAGCCAAAAATGAAAGTCGGTGACACGGTGCGTATTAAAAAAATCCAAAATGCTGTTTGAAAAGGGCTACGAAAACAATTGGAGCGAAGAAAGTTTCAATGTTAGCAGTGTCGTGTTGCGGCAAACCAGTAGTCTACAGGCTGACCGATCTTGACGACGAGGTCGTGGAAGGAACGTTTTCTGAACCCGAATTGCAACGCGTACATCTTCCAGAAACTTTTAAAGTAGATAAAATAATAAGAGTCAAAGGTAAAGGCGCCAGAAAGAAAGTGTACATGCAGTGTAAAGGTTACCTTGCCAATTTTAATTCTTGGATTGCTGCCAGTTACGTCAGCGCCTTACCATGAAGGACCAGTTTTACATTACTTTGCTGAGCAACAGATTTATGGGATATTTCCCGAAAAATACCATCGCGGATTTTACCATGCAACTACCCTACCGTCTTACACTCGAAGGCCAGTGGTAATTCGCTCTCACCGAATTTCAATATCCGTTTTCTTTCATAGCCGTACTAAAGGTCCAAAATATTGTATGGTACAGCTGGGTGGATGCTAAAGGCGCGGAATAAATATTCAAAGATCACATCCCTCTTGGAAACTATAGCACTATCCATGAATTGGTCAAAGTTTTAAATGAAGTAAAGGCGTTTAAAGGGGATTCTGGAGTTGTATTCAAGTACACAAACCCCAACAGAATAGTGGACGTTGTTTCTTCTTCCCCAAATATACAGCTGCTGACACTATCAAGTCAACTAAGTCCACAGCTTGGTTTCAATCCTAAGACTAATCTGATCATAGTCCAAAAGTCACCGTACGCCTCCAGAATTCTACTAGGCTTGCTCTCGCAAATGTACGTCTACACGGATATGGTCGATCCTCAGATCTTGGGTGACACTGTGGCACCGCTTTTACGTATCGTTGGTATGGTCAATGACCTTATGTACTATCTCATGGTTTCAAGGTCACGATCTATTCCTGTCTTCTCGAGCTGCCTACCTGGTGCCAGTTATCAGGGAAAACTCATTACCACATAGAAAGGGATTAAGGGGTTGGGGGAAAGCCAACAGCCAATCAGAGAGCGAGGGGCGTGGTCACGTGACCAGATCCAGACAATCAGCATCGTGTACCAAGTAGTCCAGAACACTACTGTTGACTAAAAAAAGTTCTCAAATAAAAAATTAATGGTGTTAATTTTAATAACTACTTACTCAATAAAACATATTCTAGCTAATTTCAATAAATAAAAGTGAGCCAATGTTTTTCCATAATAATGACAAGAACATTTCTCAGCTGAGACATCTGCCTGCATGAATGACATCTCTTTTTTCCCAATAGCGATTTCAGCAGGTTCTTTGAAGGTAGTCGAGATAAATTGAATACCCTTACCCGATGTGGAAAACTAATACAAATATAAAGTGTCCATATTTCAGGTTATTTTTAATGGTGAAAATATAAATATTTATGTCAAGCTTTGTTGCGGATAAAGTGAACAATTTCCATTGTACAATGTGCACTCCAATTCGCCAACGCAGGTCTAGATTTTACCATTGATAATCTTCAGGTATTTAGTGTTTCTAGATCACAGGGTAATATAGGACATCGTTGATTGGAGGAATAATATCATGGACCATCAGTTTTCTTAAGAGAGAGTTCCACACAGCCTCATTCATTCTTTCTCAGGACCACTACCCACTAGACGATTTATCATCACACGTGTGAATCATATGAGGAACGAAAAAACAAGAGGTTTTAATGTAATACTTGTGCAACATTGAAAAACATCATTACGCGAATCACCCCCAAAAAGTGGTCCTATTAGTTCTATATAGTACTTGATAAATTATACTCGTTTTCTCAAAACTATCATAAGAATATTGTTTAAACTACTTACTACTGATTCAGTACACTACACATAGTAAAGATCACTAAAACTTAGAAAAGTTTCCCCATAACTTTGCGTTAAAAGTTCGCTCGTGACTTTACATAAGCATCCATATTCCTTCATGCGCTATCTTGGATCGCCGGCCAACACTCAATATGGCGCAATATATCTCCTGTCGTGTTTTGTGTTCAGTTCGTGGAGGTAACCCACCCAGTACGATAGGACAGTTAAAAATAGAAACAATAGTTTCGCCTTGTGATCCTATTCGCTTCGGCCCATCTTATGTATTGTTTTTGTAGTATATTTAATTTAGATAATTAATTATGTAGAAGATTAACACATATTCACCCTCCTTCAGCCGCTCTCCCATTATAAGTTACGCCGCAAAGGTTTTTAGCTACCTTCTAACTCCCTTTACCAAACTTTTACTTTTTTAATAATGTGTTGAGTACATTTTCTCCCTTTGTCATATAGTGGGGAGGGAAGTATAATTATGATGTAGCTGTCTCTTGCTCCCCTCAAATAATTAAATTAGTCCCCAGAAAAAAGAGAAAGGTATATTATACTAACTTATAAGAATATCCTTTTATAAATTAGTACATAAGTATGATTTATACGTAGCATCAACACTCAGATCCCCCCCCTCCCCCCCATAAAGTGACATCAAGCAACGTTACCTCCAGGCTATCTCAGAGCCCTCAAATGGCAGGTGTCATCTTTCAGGTTTTAACACTCATTGGAGGGGTGGTTCATAAACCTATGCCATGTTGAGTCTTTATACCGTGTGAAACATTTAAATTGAAATACCAGAATATTCCTAAAACGAAGCATTTTAGAAAAAATTGTTTCGAACAAAAGTTTATTTTTGAGAGGGAAAAAGAACAGATCTAGTTATTGTTTGTTTGGCGGATGTCTTCAAGGTTATTTTCACGTTCATCTTGTTTTTTTTAAACTAAAACTTATGTTTTTTGTAACAAATTTTTTAAAACACATTTATTTGACACCCGCCTCGGTGGCGTAGTTGGCTAACGCGTTAGTCGTGTTGAGCTGCTCGACTGCTTAGGACGGGGAGATCGAGGTTCGAATCCCGGTCGGGTGAACTGGGGGTGGTTTTTCCTAAATGGTTTTCCACTCTACCTTCACGCAAATGCGGGTTCATTTCCTCTAATTCAACCTTCCCAATTCCTAATCCATTAGAGTAATTAGTACTTAAAGCGTATAATCCGAACGGGTAGTAAGACGCGGTGCTAAATATTATATTATTAATATTATTATTTTATTTGACATCAATCTTTGAATTTTAACTTGTAAATGTTTGTAATGATTTTCATTCAATATATTTTTATTACGTTAAAATTATATCGATGTTAGTTATCATCAATTTTAACATTTATTAAAGTAATTTTTTTTAAACATAATATACATTTCTAGCCTTCTTCCTCTAACAAATATGTCATGTTTTGTTAGGGTAGCAACAGAAATCTTTAAGAAAATACGAGATTGTTTTCTAGGGTTTTATTTAGGTTATTACACTTTTTTTAAACTTAAAATCTAAACTTTTTTACCGCTCAGAACTCTCGCCTACATTGTGGTGAAAACAATATTTAGAAAATATTAACAAACGTCTCAGTCCGACATTTCTTAACGTCTCCAAAGCTTCTCAGTGCTCTCCGATATGACACCCTTAATGCTAACATGTTCAGACATGTATATTGTTTTTATATGTCCCCTTTCTAAATGAATTGAATTTTAAAAAATCCTATGAACAAACAATCTGTATTTTACCCTAAGAGTCAAGACAACATGTCTTATGCCCATACTGTCTCATTAGTAATACAAATAAAATTGAAAAATAACAACTGAGTATTAATAAAAGAGAATATACATTACCAAACACACAAATGGTTATAACGAGTATGAAAAAACTGCAGCACTAGGCCTACCTTGTAAAAAACCACACACATAAACTGGGAAATGAAGCTTTTGAGGGCCGAAAACTTTATTTCATAGAGTAGATTTTTATTATTTACGGAAGTTCTATAATAGATTTGTTAACTTAAGATTAGAATTTTAGTTGGTAGACATTACAACATTTATCATAAAATTAGTTTACTACAGCTCAAATATGAGCTTACTTACTTTATGGCATTGGGAGCTCAAAAATTAATTGCAGCACTTAAAAAAAGTACGCCCCCTGTCCCTATCTTGAGCTAGTTATATTCAGTCCACCTCACTGCACCCTATTTCTAACTTTAGCTAGTTCTATCCAGTCCACCTCATTATACCCTATTTCTAACTTGAGCTAGTTCTATCCAGTCCACCTCATTATACCTTATCTCTTTCAGGTCCATTCTAATCTTATCTTCCCATCTACGTCTGTGTCTTCCCACTGAGTTTGCCAGTCAGTACCCTTAACAAGTTCCTAGATTCTCTCATTCGTGCTGCATGTCCTGCACAACATAATCTACGAGATTTGATTATCCCAACAATGTATTGTAACTTATCAATATGTAACCTCCTCTAATATCCCAGTAGCCTCATCTCTTTATAAATCAAATTTCTTCCTAAGCACCTTGTTTTCGATCACCCTAAGTTTATTATCGTCATGTAAGGTAAGAGATCACGTTTCACACCTATAGAGAACAACTGGTAAATTTATTGTTTTGTATATTCTGAGTGTAAGATACACACGTTTATAGTTTGTACAATTACATAAAATCTAGATATATACCGAAACATTAAGACGTGAGTTTATATATAAATTACTGAATGTTGGGCGTTTGAATACACGTGGTTTGTGACAAAATTCGCACTGAGCAACAAAACACATAAATCTAATAGGTTTTTCACAAATTTGAACGAAGCATAAAGAACTCTGCAATCAGGTGCAATGCTTTCTTTTTTTACTAGGTGTTCTGTCTTACAAAAGGTCCCTTTTGTTAGTGAAACTTAGATCTCCAATGCACCCTGTCCTCGTCCACCTCCTTCAGCTCCCAGAATTTCCTTCTTTCCTTCAAGTTATCCAATCCTTCTTCCTAAGCTTCTGTTTCCCTCAAACTTTCTTTCTATGACGTCGTGCAGAAGACAGTTTCTCCTAAGAATATGCCCTAACCTGTTTGCTTTGCGCCGAAGAATTACATGCGGAAAAGATCTCTTCTCACCCACTCTTTTTAGGACTTCTTCATTTGTCACCCTGTATGTCCACCTGATCTTCGCAAGTCTTCTCCAGCACCACATTTCAAAGCTCTCCAAAGTATTTCTTTGCCATCTTCCTAAGAGTACAAAATTCTGATCCATACAGTGCGATGCTCTAAATGTAGCATTTCATCAGTTTCTTCCTCAGTTCCAAACTCAGCTTGCTGGTCAGCATTAACCTCTTCTTGTTGAAATCTTCCTTGGCCATGGCAATCACAAATGGTTTCATAATCTCTCTCCACGTTAATGAGGGTATATTACCTCTAGAATTTTACCTTCCTCATTTATATTTCATTAGATAAATATAATAAAAAATAATTATAATAACTACAATTAGACTATACCACCCTACAAAATGTATTCTAAAAAGGTGGAATTTTAAAGAAAATCTACCAGCATTTGCATAGAGGGTGAGTGGAAAACCATTTAAGAAAAGCAACCCTCAGTAGATCTGACTGGTATTCGAACCCCATCTCCCCAACATCAGCCGTCTAGTCTACTGAGAGAATGACAATTTAGACAATGCAGCCACCATACCGTATGTATAATAGCAGCATTTATATACATACACATTAGATATTAGGGAAAAGGTATCGGCCTAAATGCACCTAAGTTTTGTGAATAATTAATGCTATTTGAAGCTTTACTTTTAATAACATGCTGCTGGTACGCAGAAATAACACTATTGATGGACTCCCCAAACCTGCCTTGAGATAAATTCTGTACTTTTGCTCATTTTCAATTCACTACAACATCTTTTTGAGACTCTTTCACTGTTTTTTCTGGATATCGCTTTTTATACGCAAGTAATGAACAAGTTTCCTCTTTTTGAAAAAAATATGTTTGTCTTTGTACTGATTATTTACGGCCTATGTAAAATAATGTGCAGTAGGAATCTAAATTATACTCAAACTCGACTATACTTATAAACTAAGGCCACTTCGACTGACAGCTGTTATCCAACAAAAGGCACGTGAGGGGGTCAGTAGATGGACAAGTCTAAACAAATGCCGTGAGTATAAACATGTCACTCTCATGCGCATGAAAATATGTGTTTTCAAATGTGTTTGGCTTTCCTAGTCTCAAGCAGACAATAACACCTAAGCGCATTCGAAATATTAATAAACAAAAAGGGCTAAACTTGCGTTTTCAACGCCATAGATATTCGTAAGTTATCTATAAGTATGTTTATCAAAGGTGAAAACATGAAACAATAATATTATTTTTTAACATTAGAATTTGAGTATAAAATCTGTGTTACGTAACACTTTGATGTACCCCCCTTACCCTCATGTAACCGCATGTATACATTAGAGTTCACCCCTCCCCCCATAACAGCGTTACGTGGTTTATGGACGACCCCTATACCATAGTCACGGTCATACTAAGATCTATTCTAAATATAATAAATTTAAGCTCATATACACCATTTTACAGAATGTATCCGATTAGTAGAAGCTACTAACTTATTTGAATAGAAACGATGTCACAGTCCTGCAGCCGTGACTAACATTTGAAGAGTCATCCGAAAGTTGACAGAATTTCGCCGCATCACGCGACTTTTACTTCTTGTTGCAACTGTTACTCGCGAACCATCTTCGGCTCAACGTCGCCATTAACCTTCATTTATAAACACATTTAAATGAAGTGATTTTTAAATGAACATACAGTACACCTCAGTGAGTTATCTTCTAACACTAAACACCGGCAAGTGAAAACACCACCAGATGGCGTCTTACTGCCCATCCAGAATGTTCGGGTAGTCACAGATGGGGTAGAGGTGAGGGAGGTAGAATTTATAGGAATTGTATCTACATTTGCGTGGAGAGAGAGAGTGGAACACTATTTTAAAAAACCAATCCCACTTTGGTGGCCGCATAATTGCTATACTAAACTGCCAATGACAGGAAGACTGGAATTCGATTATTATTATTATTATTATTATTATTATTATTATTATTAGCACCGCGTCTTACTACCCGTTCGGGTTATACGCACTTACGCTAATGTGTAATGGTAGGGTGATTGTGAGATGAAATGAAGGACCTACAGTTTAACGTGGAATCCGAACCACGGTGGAGGCCTGGCATTCCCCACATTCACAAGATGT
>CABFOV010004649.1:17085-34045 GCA_902141375.1 Timema poppense | reverse complement strand
GTTTTCCTCTTTCCCTGCACGCAAACGCGGGTGCATGCCCTATAAATTCAGTCTTACTCGTCCTTATCCAGTATTGTAAATAGTACATAGGCGTACAGCCCGAACGGGTAGTAAGACGCGGTGCTAAAAAAAACACCCACACTCAGTTCACCCGGCTGGGATTTGATCCTTGACCTGCTCATTACCATAAAGTCAGACCGAATGAGGTTGACTCCTTAGCCCGCGTGCTCACTAATGTGGTTCTAGTGTATTTAAACCAAAATTAACATATACTGTAAGACTCACCTCAACAAACCTGACTGGGATTCGAGCCCTGTTTTAGCTGTTCTCGTGACATTATTATTAATATTATTATTATTATTATTATTATTATTAGCACCGCGTCTTACTACCCGTTCGGGTTATACGCACTTACGCTAATGTGTAATGGTAGGGTGATTGTGAGATAAAATGAAGGACCTACAGTTTAACGTGGAATCCGAACCACGGTGGAGGCCTGGCATTCCCCACATTCACAATATGTCTTGTCAGAGGGGAAGGAAGGGTTTGCTAATAAGATAAATCTTTGCCGGGACCGAGGATTGAACCCCGGCCTCCAGCACAGAAGTCTGACACCTTACCCCTAGACCGTCAGGTCACCCTCGTTACAACAAACGTGTCTATATTGACTCCTTATGCCACGTGACCCTCGATGTGGGTAACACAACTTAAAATAATGCAATGTTCATCATGTCTTATGTCATGTGATAATACATATATCTTAAATCAATCGATTATTATATTTTGGTAATTAGTTAACATATATTGTTTTATTATGGTTGTTAGGGACACCGGAAGAATGGTGAATAGCAATTCGCAAGAGATCAATATTAGTGAATGACGCCGCTGGTTCATACAGCACGTATCTAAACACCTCTTAGGGTTCTGTTTCGAAAGAAAGTGTAAATAAACGAACCAAACTTGAGAGCAGCAATCTGTCGAGCAAACGAGTGACAACAATCCAGTGTCACACGGCACGTAGATCACGAGAACACGATCTTTGTTGTTATTTAGAGACACATGTGTTGTGCACGTTCTGGTGAGAATTGAGATCCTAGATGTGGAAATATGTATTAGTAAGCTAGAGATTCTACCAGCCGTTTGGGATTCAAAGTCATCCTAACACAGCAATAAGCAAGAAAAAACAAGATCATGGAAATTATTGTGCAGAAAGTTTATTCCAAATTCATGTATTACTTAAATGGTGACCTGGCGGTCTAGGGGTAAGGTGTCAGACTTCTGTGCTGGCGGCCGGGGTTCATTCCTCGGTCCCAGCACAAATTTATCTGATTACCAAACCCTTCCTTCACCTCTGACAAGACATCTTGTGAATGTGAGGAATGCCAGGCCTCCACCGTGGTTCGGATTCCACGTTAAACTGTAGGTCCTTCATTTCATCTCACAATCACCCTACCATTACACATTAGCGTAAGTGCGTATAACCCGAACGGGTAGTAAGACGCGGTGATAATAATAATAATATTACTTAAATGCCTTAAGGGATAGGGGAGGTCCGAACAATGCTTACGTAATACAGAGAGAGACAGGAAAGAATGGGGGAGTGTGAATCGAGAGTAAATTAAAAAATATATTATAGTGTTATAAATTTCTAAATTTTACCAGATCAATACAATAAATTTAGATTTAATGTACAAAAATGCTTATCTTGAATTATTGTGAATTATTCCGCACCATTAATTTACAAGTCTCTTTAATAACTACCAGCAATTTAAATAATGCACACAATATTATATTAATTCATGTTAGAAGGACGGAGAAAAGGGATGGGGGGTCTAAAATGCCAAAAATATCATTTTATTACTGAAATCTTAGAATAAAACATGGGTTTAATATCGGCAGCGCGACAGAATCTCTGCTAAATACGCTCGTGGAAATAGGCTTTTATGGTTTTTGGCCAGATCCGAACAATAGCTCAAAATTGCGCTAGCTATTTCCTAGCTCATTTCACTCCTCTAATCGAAACACATCAGTGATTTGTTGATAAAGGCATCCAGCCGCAAAGGTGGTTACACGGGCTAAGGCGTCAGTATCATCTGGTCTGGTTTGTTGGTAGTTCGATTCCCGGATGCATGTCAAGAGGCATTTTTCCTAAATGCTTTCCATCTCTCCTCCCTTTACCATACGAATGATGGTACATTTCCTCCCATTTTTTCCTTCCTACCACATGTGTGCAAATATACGGATATCCCGGACGTCGTACACACAAAATATTAGTGTCAAATGGTGTTATTTTTTAAATATATTAATAATTGTTTTTTCATGGAAAACTCAAAGAAAAACTAAGAATGAGTTTAATAGTTGAGGTCGTTCGACAGTAAAGGTTTTTTGTACAATTTAAACAAGTGTAACCAGGGGCGAATTTACGACTCTACCGCCCATAGGCACTAGAAAATTTGCCGTCTACTCTTCCTACCTTAATTTCTAACCTTCTAAATCCCTCTTTACCCCCTTCAACTCCTCATACACCAACACACATATACACAAGGGCTATCTGTGGAATGACAGATAAAAAGTGCTCACGTTATTTGATTATTTATTATAGTGTGGTTTTAAAAGTATTAAGAATCTGTTTAAAATTTTGAAATAAATACTCTTACACTATCACAACACACACATTCAAGTATTGTTTAATTTAACTATATAAAGTTTGCATTAGTAGACTGTAGAACATGTTACTACAAATTAAATATTAGTATGTACACAATAATAAAATAGTCGATAATATGTCTCGCCTTTATTTGCTGAGCGAGCTTGTCGATGACGCCAGATAAACATTTTATCCAATAAGTGACCTTCAATTAAGACGATTGTGAGTGAATTAAGTCGACCCTATGTCATATTGCTACATAGATACAGTAAATTACGACAATCACAGACACGATGAAACCATAAACAGTTCTTAACTGGTAGAAAAAATATGTATTTTCTTTCGTCATTCAAAAGTTGCCGCCACTAAAATCTGATGCTATAAGCAAGTGCCTATTAGGCCTATGCGTTAATCCACCCCTGAGTGTAGCTTATGATGAGTTATAGTGATTTAATTATTTCAAAGCATTACACTTCAAACGTTTAAGGGGTCTGGCTTGTTATTTTATGATTTTTGCGTACGATTGTAAAGGTAAAGAAATCATCGTATGGTGCTGAAATTCAACTAGACATTTATTTGAGGTGTACACAATGAAATGTTTATACGAGTTATATGTCAAAGTAAAATAATGTGTATTGTATATCCTCCTAAGCAGTTTAAAAATGGTAAAATGCTTCGGTGACCACGTGGTCTAAGGTGCTAATCTCGAAGTATATTATTCCGCCAATGTTAGGGATATCGAGTTTCGATTATCGATCGGGTGTACTGAGTTTTTTCAAAATGGCTTTCCACTCTACCTTCACGCAAATTATGGTACAATTCCTATAAAATATAACCTTCCTAATTTCTAAAACCATCAGCCTAATTATTACATAAGCGTATAGCCCAAACGGTTAGATGCGGTGTTTAAAATAAAGTGGTGAAACAACATATTTTTAATCATACATTCTGATTTTTAACATTCTGATAAATTGTATTTCATTTTGTAATACTCAATGTCATTATTCAATTATTATTTTTAATAGAGATAGGAAATGCAGTTCTTCGATTCGATAGCTATTGATTCTTGAGGTTATCAAGAGAGTCGAGAAGATACCTCGATTCTTGATGCCTCGATTCCTAAAAGACGCGTGCAAATTATTGTGAATGCTTTGTTAAGAGATGAATTAATATCAGATGTTACAGGCCGTTAGTAACAATTTTTTTTTCTTTATTTACTCAATACATTTTTAAATAAAATTTATAAACGTATTAACCAAATTTGAAAACATAAAAATTATTGTTTTTCTTGAATTTTTAACCTTTGTTTACCGTGGTAGCATAATGCATTCCAGAAACACAAACAAACCTCCATATTAACAGTTACCAGCTCTGTTTTAAGAAATATATTACGATTGCTTTGAAAATATATTGCCACAACTTAAATAATATAGGTGAAGCTTATTTCAAAATTTCAAAGTCAAAATTAAAACCAATACAGTAATTTGTAAAGACAAGAGTGTTTTAAACGTCTAATTAACTAAAAATTGATTTAATTTTAACTGTAGGTCTATTCCAATAAGAATCGAGTATCAAGGAATCTAGGTAAAAATTTAAGAATCGGATTTGAAAAACTGGTACTGTCTCATCTCTAATTTATAACTTACTCAACTCGTTAATTTTATTGATGTGTCTGAACTGAGCATTGAATATATATATTTGAAATGTATATTTATTGAAATTTCTTGTTTTTTACTGTACGGATTCTAAGGACAGCACCGGCTCGTAGAACATAATATGCCCGGCCAGAGCAAGGTACAAGTCAGTCCTAATGACAACCCAGGTAATGCGGACAACGGCTTCCTTTTCTGGTCCGTGTTGCCGGAATGGACTGAAACATTGCTACTTGCTATCCAAGATAATCCCGCTAACCACATCTATGATAGATTCCCTGAGAAAAAGTTATTGACTCACAAAAGTTATGTAAATTCTGACAGTGGAATGACCTCGATCCACCCTCCTCCTTCCTTCCCCCCTCTCTCCCCTATATTGACCATATCACTGCTGCACCAAGTGTCTGTCCAGATTCTGCCACAAAATGATGACATACGAGACATTAGTAAATCAGCGAGAGAACACGTGTTAAATTACTTTCTTTTGACCACTTGACAACTTTCACCGACCATGTTAATTTATCGTTTAGCGACGGACAGTAAAATTGTCTCTGTTAGGCTAAATTACCATCAAAAATAAATTATCCGTGCTTAGAGCCCTGCAAAAATGGTTTTATTTTTAGTTAAATTTTGTTTTTAAATCTCACTTATCGGTGTTATTTCGTGTTTATTCGAAATTACATGTTATCTTAGGTGTTTTAAGTATTACTCTATTTACATATTGAGACAATGTATACAAAATGTAAATTTACTATCAAAGCCTTATATATTTGTTTTAAAATTCTTTGTCAAGTTTGTATGCATATTTCACAATTTTTTAGCCTAAAGTTAGCTTACACTACAACAAAATACTAATCAAATTACAGTATGGTCAAAATTTCTGCTTAATTTCTTCTTAATTTTATGTTTATTTAAAGACTTTTTGTAAAATCGGTGTTATTTCGTTTTATGGGAGGATTTCTTGTAACAAGACGATATCATTTTATTTAGCTTTTCAAAAACATTGTAAATCATATCTAAAACTATCCCAAGAAACAGTACTTGATTCCATCTTAGAATGGCACTTCTCGCTTCATCGCGTCTAAACATTTTTACAGGGCTCTTGCTATAGTTTACTTTTACTTGACTAGAGTCTGTTTATGTCTGTCCCGTTTTTAAACGTTGTTCTAAGTCACTTTTACATGGGACGTTTATTACAATTATTATTATTACTATTATAATTTGGACAAATGCAAAATAAGCTTTGTATAAAATTATTCGTACATTGCTTGCAGAATTTGTTTTGTTGTATTTTTTTTCAACACGTCTTAGTAATCGTTCGGGTTGCATATGTTACAGCCCAATAGTATATATAGCACGTCTGAGATACATCTCTCGTAGCCCAGTGGTTGAAAGATTAGTCTGTACTAATGTACCGTTGCCCAGGTGATGCTCAAATGTACCAATCATGATTCATATATCCTTTCCGTGGAGGCTCTATCTATGTCCCAGTGAGATGAGATGATGATGATAGTGAGTATGAGGTACCAATAGAAACTCTTAGAGCCTAACTAACCAGACACCGATGACTGTTGGGGTAGTTCCCCCCAAAAATACCCAAGGTACCAGCTGAGAATCGAGTCCGGGTCCCCTGGGCTCATAGCCAGGTGTACTAACCACTATACCACGGGGCTGGTTTTCCCAACAGTGAAACTGCCCATTTCACGGATCGGGCAGATTTCTGTCCATGTTCATGATTGGTCTTGTCACTTATCCATTTCACGGATCGGGCAAAAACTCTTTCAAGTCATGAATTGGCTAATGACTGGAGCTGCTCAGTTCATGAAATATACAGTCCGTGAACTGGGCAGCACAAGATCTGCCCAACTCATGGCCCGGACGAGTATTTTCCCAGTCCGTGAACTGGGCAGCACAAGCTCTACCCTACTCATGGCCCGGACGAGTATTTTTTCAGTCCGTGAACTGGGCAGCACAAACTCTGCCCAACTCATGATCCGGACAAGTATTTCCCCAGTCTGTGAACTGGGCAGCACAAACTCTGCCCAACTCATGATCCGGACGAGTATTTCCGCAGTCTGTGAACTAACTAGGCAGCACAAGATCTGCCCAACTCATGATCCGGACGAGTATTTTCCCAGTATGTGAACTGAGCAGCACAAGCTCTGCCCAACTCATGGTCCGGACGAGTATTTCCGCAGTCTGTGAACTAACTAGGCAGCACAAGATCTGCCCAACTCATGGCCCGGGCGAGTATTTCCCCAGTATGTGAACTGAGCAGCACAATCTCTGCCCAATTCATGGCCCGGACGAGTATTTTCCCAGTCCGTGAACTGGGCAGCACAAGCTCTGCCCAACTTATGGTCCGGACGAGTATTTTCCCAGTCCTATGAAATAGACAAGAGAAGAAACCAGTTCACGGAATGAGCAGAAATTTATCCAATTCATGAAATTGTCACTTTTAGAATGTAACATATAATGCCTACATTAATTACGCTGATGAAATAGGGATTACAAATTATAATTTTAGATTAAATGTATCCACATTTGCGTGGGGGATGGTGGGGAACAATTAAGGCAAACACATCCTAACTACACTCAAACGATGTTCTAACAGCATTCTATGCGTCACTAGTAATCCAGTCTAACAAACCCGCCTCGGTGGCGTAGTTGGCTAACGCGCTTGTCGTGTTGAGCTCGACTGCTGAGGACGGGGAGATCGAGGTTCGAATCTCGGTCGGGTGAACTGGGGGTGGTTTTTCCTAAATGGTTTTCCACTCTACCTCCACGCAAATGCAGGTTCACTTCCTCTAATTCGACCTTCCTAATTCCTAATCCATTAGAGTAATTAGTACTTAAAGCGTATAACCCGAACGGGTAGTAAGCAGCGGTGCTAAAAAAAAGTCTAAAAAGAGAGTGACGCGTTAGACCATACGACCATACCACCATACGACGATTATTCGTTCAAATCAGTTCAAATGTGGGCTCACGGGACTTGAAGATATAATTATTGATCTGTGTATTTATTGGATTACCGAACATTTACTTTCAGAACAAATTACAGTAATTATATCAACCGGGAATCGGACCCAGGATCCCTAGCTTAGTGAGCACATGAGAATCATTTAATGACAATCAATAAGATGTCAACTAAACCTCTAATTAAAATTAATAATAAGCCAAATTACATTACTTTTCTAATAAACACACGTAAAATAATCTGTCAACACCGCTTTCAATTTTTATTGAGATTCTTGTGAATGTGGGGAATGCCAGGCCTCCACAGTGGTTCNCTCCACCGTGGTTCGGATTCCACGTTAAACTGTAGGTCCTCCATTTCATCTCACAATCACCCTACCATTACACATTAGCGTAAGTGCGTATAGCCCGAACGGGTAGTAAGACGCGGTGCTAATAATAATAATAATAATAATATTTATTGAGATTCTAAAATCAGTTTTTGTACCGCTAATAAAACTCTTCGGGGACGCGTTAGTATCAAACGTTGAGAGATGTAGTTCAGTTTCCAGACATTTTACCACTGATATAACTGGGTTGTAAAATAGCTCTCTCCACTTGGAACTTTTATACCAATGAGCTATTTGTGGTACTTGTTTGAAAGTGGTCCAGTCTTCGTACCCTGAAGGAGTCAAATCATCTCTCATACAAACAAGTGCCAATCAATGGTTGAGAACTAGGACACTCGTTACTCTCACTTGGATGAGTTACTTATATACCATTTCACTTAGAACACATGCTTACACTCTACTCTTTCCTATGTACACAACTCATTGGCTCTATACTGCAGGCTACTCTCTGGTAATTGGTGCTCACGTGGTCTATGGAGTCAGACTTGTGACGGGCTGGTCAAGGTTATATTCTTCATGATGTATTCCTGTTTTACCCCCAATTCCCTTTCCCACTAATATGAGTTCAGTGCATTCGTATTTGAATGATTACTCGACATTCTCCGCGGTGTCGGTGGGGGACAAAGCAACAAAGTTTCTTGTTACTAACTCGTGAAGCCATTTTAAAATGGTCAAAAAATGGCCTTTTCAATGCAGTTTTTATCTTAATATAGTTTAATATTTCAACAATGTCCAGTATTAAGTTCTTATGTTAGCTCTTTATTTCCATTAATGTGTAATCAGAAATGCGCGTGAAATAGTGTTAGTGTAAATTTACGAGTTCTAGCAAACTGTACAACAGAGTTAATAGGCATGTGATGCACGCTCTTAATAGCCTTGATATTAACATATTAATTTGAAAATACACAAATATTGTTTTACCAAGCGTATTAGCCTGCACCATGATGTAGTGGTCAGTGCACCTGGCTACGAACTTAGGGGTCTTGGGCTAAATTCCCGGCTGGTACCTTGGGTAACTTTCTCTTAAGGGGAATTATCCCAACGGTCACCAGGGGCTGGTAAATAAGGCATAAGTTAGGTTTAAGACTCCCACCAGCTACACACCTCCATAGTCACTATCATCACATCATCTCATTGTGGGTACATGTAGACAACCGCATATGGTGTACTCTGGGCAACGCTCTATGCCAACAGAGCGGCTCATATTCTTCACAATAGGTCAGTAATTCCATAGGCTAAAACAAAAATTATAGGTTAGTTGATCTTTTCCCCATGATAATATTGATACATTTCCTTAAATTACACCCTTCTTGAACTTCTTAAATTATTTAGCTAGTCTGGGTCTATATTCATGCATAATGCATAAATAACAATGAATAGCATATATAGTGACCTGGCGGTCTAGGAGTAAGGTGTCAGACTTCTGTGCTGGTGGCCGGGGTTCAATCTTCGGTCCCGGCACAGATTTATCTGATTATCAAACCCTTCCTTCACCTCTGACAAGATATCTTGTGAATGTGGGGAAAGCCAGGCCTCCATCGTGGTTCGGATTCCACGTTAAACTGTAGGTACTCCATTTCATCTCACAATCACCCTACCATTACACATTAGCGTAAGTTCGTATAGCCCGAACGGGTAGTAAGACGCGGTGCTAATAATAATAATAATAATAATAATAATAATAGCATATATAATAAAGGTATAGAATTATAACTCTGTAGTAAGACTAGAACAGGAGTTTGAGTGCCAGGTGGATGTCAGATGAACTAGTGCTACCAGCTTAGTGCAAAACTGCACCAAGTACATGTGTAATTGGCTATATCTTGTATACATTATTACATTGGTTCTAATTTTAGATCTCGGAAACTAATTCTCAACATCAAGAGAAAGAAACAGAAGTATGAGGATATAATATACACTTCTTTGTAAAGTAAATGTAGGCTTAATGTAGGTTAAGCCACTAAGCATTTTGTTTCAAATAATCTTATTTATATGGCTTGGTTAGCTAATAAATTCACATTAACTAACAAGTCTACTAAATATTTTAATAGGTATTCAAAAGAATTATTACAAATGAGCGGTTCATACCATTATTATGACTTATTTGAAGATATATACAAATTTGTCAACCAAATCTTAACCCAGCTTATGCTTGTAGCCTTCTCCATTGTTTATTGTTACATAGGCTATGGACAAACTTATAAATACACATTTTAAAAGTTTTCAAACTTAATATTAAACAAAACATACTTAAAAAAGTAATAATGGCGTATTTTAAATTTCAGCTTTCACGGATTTAAAGCAACTAGCTCATAAACACAATAATGGCGTATTTTAAATTAAAATTTTCATGGTTTTAAAGCAACTTATAAAAAAAATAGCGAATGCAAATGAATTGAGATTTTAAATATCAAAAATTAAAGAAAGCAACATCGTATTTCTTCGACAGTAGCGCTAATGCGTTTGTCAGAGAAGTTAACACTGTTTCCACTTGCCCCTATAGAGATCTCACACCATGATGAATAGTGTATATCTTACAATGCACAAGCAATTACAAAAATATAAACTTTCACAATGAAACGTAATGATTAAAGTCTGACTCAAATCGATTATTTTTATTCCTAGTATTGGCCTAACCCCTTTGCCCTAATAGATAAGGTCACTAAAGATAGGTAGGTCAAACAACATTAATTAAACTAGCCTAATCAAAGTAGTGCCTGTGTTGTTAAATATAATTTGATTATTTCAATGGTTGTGTTTTTACTTTTTACCATAATGAATATTATGGTAGACCTACTTCTCAGTTAAAAAGTAAAAATATGTAATTTTCCCTTTTATTTCCAATCATATTATTTTACATTCGTAATTATTTACGCGCAAACAAAGGCAATTTGTTAATAACGAACAATTATGGCTACTATAAAAGATTTAAAACACGAACAGAAGGAATTTTTCCTCTGATGTGTAATTATACTGGCATTCTCATTGGCTGATACATATAAAATCCAAGGATTGTCTATGATCACAATGCGTAAAAAGTTATTAAAGTTACATTAAATATTTATGATTTATTGTGCACTATTTACTATGTTTCGGTTGTGAACGCTATCATTGAAAGTCATGTGTTTCAACATTAGGCGCATGATGTAATATGCACTATTTTCTATTTGTCATACGTTATGCATTAATATAGACTAAGACCAGCCTTACTTTTAGCTGTGACTTTTGCCTGCCGAGAGAAATGGCTGGCCATCGGTAGCCGTTATCCTATTGAAGGTTTGAAAACACCAATATATTTCATTGTTCTAAACTCTAGATAGCTAAATCTCGGTGCGCATGCGCAATATGTATGCACCTGTGACAAAGTTCGATGATGAAATTACACTTTCACGCCTTCCAAGAATTATCCTATGATCTATGACGTACAATAGTTTTTTATGTACAGTATATGATTATAAATTCTTTGACATCAAATTGTACTGTCTAATTATTATAAGAAACTATTTTGGAAGTTAGCATATAAGCTACTAAAACAATTTGTACGTATTTATACCTAAATTTGTCCTATCTGCAACTGTAACTTTTGATAGATATAAACAAAACTATAAGATAATACTAATAATGTAGAAGAATGGTATCAATGTTAACAACAAAAGGTTGGTATTCTTTAAAAGCTTCTTTCCACGAAATTCATACTATAGCTGCCGAAGGTATTATAAAAATAAATGCTAATATTGATGGGAGTTAATGTGAAATTAATCTTTAGTTCATATTGTAGTGTTTTTTTAAACTTAGTTCAACTATATCTATGTTGAAAATATAGTTCCTGAAAACAAGATCCGAATCCTGTATTTTGGCTCGGCGCGAAAATGCTCTTACTAATAATACCAAGGATGGTATCGTGTCTAAGCGCATTTATCATTATTATTATTATTATTTAGCACCGCGTCTTACTAACCGTTCGGGTTATACGCTTTATGTACTAATTACTCTAATGGATTAGGAATTGGGAAGGTTGAATTAGAGGAAGTGAACCCGCATTTACGTGGAGGAAGAGTGGAAAGTCATTTAGGAAAAACCACCCCCAGTTCACCCGACCGAGATTCGAACCTCGATCTCCCCGTCCTCAGCAGTCGAGCTCAACACGACTAGCGTATTAGCCAACTACGCCACCGAGGCGGTTCATATAATATCATTAATTTTTAATGCATTTTAGCTCCGTGATTGCACACCACTTCTGTATACTCCACTTTTCTTACGAATGGACATATCTGACAGCTAGAAAAAGTTACTAGATCTATTTTTACGTATTCATGCGTCGAGTCATGTGTTATTCAGCTGTCACTTTAGATGTATATTTTCAAAACCTATAAAATTACCCTAATATTACAGAAAAATGCCATCAATGTTGGCTAGAATAAGTTTGTATTTTTCAAATGTTCATTGTAAGAAAATTGATGTCTTATCACAACCTAAGTTCGACAAGCTTACCACTTACCAGTAAACAATGCTTTTTAGGTAAGATACTTGAAAATTACCAAACTCTAACTCTGCTTCATCAAGTCCTTATGTCTGATATGAGTTATTACAAGTTACTTTACAAAATAAGGCTTGAAAGTTGGACACCAACCAGATCATCGTACAACTAGGTTGATACGGAAGTGAGTTATTTTTCTTTTCCTTTTTTGTATTAATTGGCCGACAGATCCATTACATTTCCAAATTGAGTTTTACAGCATGTATTATCAGTAGCATCCTTTTCTAGATCCTGGAATTTCATCTTCCTTCCTTGTTTGAGACAACTCATCAGTTGAGTTCGACGTTTTTCTGATCAATTTCTCCTTTATACTCAGCCTTTAAGGCCCTTGGCCCTGTCGAGCTCAAGTCTAAAACCTATTTTATTGGATGATGGGCGAGAGGGTTAAAGGCGTGGCGTGGCTTCACAACCGACCAAAGTATCCTTCCGCGTCAACAAGAACAGATGGATCGTTGAAACCGTAGATGGAGCTAGCTAACGGACAGGACTTGCAGAAAAATCTTACGTTTGGAAATATCAGTTTTCTCGATAACGAGTGAAATGTTTATGTTAATATTTTCAACAACCCTTCTAAGATAATGTATCGATGTTTATTAGGTGTTGCATTTTCTTATTTTTTGTTATGGATCAGGCTGTTCTTTATTGAAAAATGTCAATTTTATCGATATTCGATCACTGTTAAGATTATAGAGGAGGTGTGTATATAAACAGTATAACTTAATCAACATGCTTATATTTTTGAACAAACCGTTTCCGAAAAGAAAATTGCAAAACAATAAAAATTCTTGAAGATAACCGTTTGTTGCCATGGCTCTGTATGTCCACGCCGAATGAAAACTGCAAATCGTCTTATTGATATATATATTTTTTATTATAAGTTGGTACATCCAGTTGCTCTTTCTTCATAGTCTTGGGCCTAATTGTTAAACCTTACAAACGGTAGAAACAGATATATACAACTTTATTATATTAGTAAAATTATACCTGATACATAAGTTTTAACTATGGATCTTCAAAGCTACCTGATAATTGTAGTTTTTCAAAATGATATATCTGGGTTTTTATAATTTCCAGTAGAAGCCTTGTTTGTAGCCAAGGAGACCGAGAAGGGAACGCGACGTGATGAACGTATCACCAAGGTACGTGTCATGGTGACGGTCAAGCACAAGATGATACTGACGTCAATCAAAGTTGCAGTGCACGGGTACTATCTATCTAGAAACATACGTGATATTACACTAATGAGTTTATGTTATGCGATAACAGAAACAAGAAACCATAGATGAGATCAAATATATAGCGATGACTTCAAAACCAGAAACAAATCTACCACTGGAAGATACAAGAGATATTACCTTTCTTAATTGTATTTTAATCAATGTATAGGACGATAGACACGCATGACATTTGGTTGCCATTTATAAGGAAGTCGTGGTTCAAATGCGAGCTGACTGCACAGGGGATAGTTTTCCATATGTGATCTGTTAATGCTGTTTTTACAAACTCCCTCAAAGCTAATGAGGTTCAATTTAATCTTAAACCAACCCCCTCATCCAAAGTCTGTAGAGAGTGTACTAATTGAAAAATTTGAGCCTATATTATTATAATAGCTCGACCCAAACACCTTTAACATGTCCCTGGTGTTTGAGGTGTTGTTAATACCACAATTCTCGTCCCCATCTAGGGCTGTCCCAGCCCAGATTGCTGTGTCATCATTAAGGGGTTTATAAAATATAAAATACAGGCCCTATGTTCGGGATTGATGGCTGAGGAATCCCTATTTGTAATAACCGGGAGGACCACTGAATTAAACAACTCAGACTTAACTATTATTTGTAGGTGACCTGGCGGTCTAGGGGTAAGGTGTCAGACTTCTATGCTGGCGGCCGGGGTTCAATCCTCGGTCCCGGCAAAGATTTATCTGATTACCAGAACCTTCCTTCACCTCTGACAAGACATCTTGTGAATGTGAGGAATGCCAGGCCTCCACCGTGGTTCGGATTCCACGTTAAACTGTAGGTCCTCCATTTCATCTCACAACCACCCTACCATTATACATTAGCGTAAGTGCGTATAACCCGAACGGGTAGTAAGACGCGGTGCTAATAATAATAATAATAATAATAACTATTATTTATTGTATCACACGCACAAAGAGAGGACCCTGTTCGATCGCTTCATTTTTTACAATAATAAAACAACATCTACAGACCCATGGCAATAGAAAATGACAACAAAAACAAATGAGCATAGCAAAATGTAAAGACACACAATACACAACACCCTATTTATATCTTAATTTTTATAGGAGTTAATACTGCTTCATATCCGAGAGAAAATGGAAGGAAAACGTCGTAAACTATTTAAAACATATCATTATCACTTTGAAAACAACGATACTATTTTTTTATTTAAATTCTTGTGTATCACAAACTGATACGTGGTGTTTAGCAACAGGATCAGTCCTAATGGTTTAGTAAAATTTACTTAAGGCGATTGGCCCTTTTTAGTTGGCGTGGAAATGCAGAGCCATGGGAACAAATGGTTATCTTCAAATTTTTTTTTAATGTTTCACAATTTTATTTTTGGAAACGGTTTGTTCAATAATAGAAGCATGTTAAGTTATAATTTTTAGGTACATACTTCCTCTATAATTTTAACAGTGATCAAATATCGATAAAATTGACATTTTTCAATAGAAAATTGACGGCTTCATAACAAAAATAAGAAAATGTAACAATTATTAAACAATGATTCATTATCTTAGAAGGGGTGTTGAAAATAATATCATAAAAGTTTCGCTTGTTCTCGAGAAAACTAATATTTCAAAACCTATGATTTTTCCTCAAGACCTGTCCGGTAGCCAGTGCCATCTACGGTTTCCACGTTCCATCTGTTCTTGTTGGCGCGGAAGGATACTTTGGTTGATTGTGAAGCCACGCCACGCCTTTCACCCTCCCGTACAACATCCAACAAAATACGTTTTAGACTTGCACTCGAAAGGGCCAAGACCCTTAAGAGAAAAAACGACAATCTGGACATGGGAATCGAACGCAGGACCTTTGGATTTATATGCTAGTGCTCTACGCTGAGTCATCTTAGTTCGTATTGTATCCGGGTCCTTCTTCCACTAGTTGTTGGTGTATGTATTCTATAATGTGTGGTAACTGGTGAAAACATCGGTCGTTCAGAGCAATGTACAAACACAGTGCACATTTAGGCTAAATACACCAACAACAGTGAAGATAGACCCAGACCAAGATAGACCAAGCATAGGCATGAAAAGCTAAAAGTCCCAGGTTCGATTCCCATGATCAGGTTGTCGTTTTTAGCTTAATTGATTTGAATGACACTACTCTAATGGCGAGATTACACATCAAATGACCGACGATGTGAACACTAATGTCCTATGTTTCGAATGGTAAAAACACTTGCAACTACTTATTAGCTGTGGAGGTATCTCACTACTACCAACATGATATTCAATTTTATCTAACATATTTTTAATGGGACTGACATATTATAAAGAGGAAATAATTTGGGACCATCAGTGTGGATTTTAACGAAATAGATTAACAATGGATCAGATTTTTACTATTCGGCAAATATTAGAAGAAAAAAAGTGGGAATACAACATGATGGTTCAACGAGTATATATATATTTAAATGTTGAAGTAAGTTATCTAAATGTATAATGTTAGTCCATGGACCATGGTAGTGCTATGTAGTTTTGTTGCCAAGTAGAGTTGCCATGGAAAGTAAACAAGATGTCAACAAACCTACATCTTATGAGTAGCCATGTTTTATGTGTTATTGTGACTAGTATATTACTTTTATATAAAATAGTTGATGTGTGTTAATACGTTTATCTACCTGTAAACCGTCCAGTTTCTAATAATAAAAAGGCCAACAATTCAGTTGAAATCAATAAATTATATAACATTTTAGTTAAGTTTGGGATACTTTGTCAAGCCAATGAAGGAGGTATGTTTGACTGATTCGCATGGCAGGGTACGGTCAATATTATCACACACTTTTGTAACACAGTGGGTCGAAACTAGGAAACTCACTTTACCCATTACTATTTAACTATAGCCATAGGTTTAGCTTTATTTTTTATTGGACCACGTCTTACTACCCGCTCGGTTTATACGCATATGTACTTGCACTAGTGGGTTAAGGATGAGGAAGGTTATATTTAGAGGGCGTGTACCTTAATTTGAGTGGAGGGAGAGTGAAAAACAATTTATGAAAAAACTCAGTACACCTGACCGAAATTCTAATCTCGCTCTCCCCGTCATCTGCAGTCTAGTCCACTGCGGTAGTAGCGCGTTAGACCGTGCAGACAACGAAGCGGGCAAACATGTTTATTAAACATGTTTGATATCGATGGCTCATTTGCAATATTTATAGAGACAATATTCTTAGCATTAGGTGTGTGTTTTAAATATTGCTGATTATTTTAAATAACATATTTTAAAAGTGTATATAATGGCAGATTTATTAAAAATTGTCTTCCTGGTTTGATAAGATATTTATAAGAATATGATGAACTATTTTTTTTAATAAAACTTATATTACAGCCCTTGAAAAATCTTCTCAGCCAAATGTGTTAATCTAGTGAATAAACTTACCTTACTTTCTTTGAAAATTTTTCCTTCTATACAAATATTGACAAAGCTGAAGTAGAATACTGAAATTACACACACACATGTATATATATATATATATATATATATATATATATTCACACACACAT
>CABFOV010004649.1:0-17001 GCA_902141375.1 Timema poppense | reverse complement strand
ATATATATATATATATATATATATATATATATATATTCACACACACATGTATGGGCCTATTCATACTGTATATATATTATATTTACAGTATGAATAGGCCCATACTGTATATATATTATATTTACAGTATGAATAGGCCCATGCATATATTTTTATTATATACAAAAATTTTCACAAAAATATAATAAAACATTATTCGTAATTGCCTTATTTAAAATAAATGTTAATGTGCACCGCACACATTTTCTCTCTCTTTTATCTTAAAATATAAATATTAACTACTAAATTTCGTAATATTTGTGAAACAAAATAATATTAATTGTTGCAGAAATACTCCACAAAATTCCGTAAATGAAATAATATACACTATTACAGAAACATTGATAAAAGAAGAAAACCGTCCTTCAAAGAGCATAGCAATCAAATTCTGTTTTCAAAGTGCTCCATACAAAAATATACTTGTTTGCTTATAGGTCAGAAATTATTAATTTTATATCTTAGATTTATTCCCGATTAAAATATTTTTAATTTTAAAAGTATTACAACTTTAAAATAATAAGATATTTCATATCACAAATAGTTGAGAAATAATCAAAATTGGAACTTTCTCTAAGATGCCCTCAAAGTAATTTTCATGAGAAAACTAGAGTTTCCATTCTTTTTGTAGTGTTAAACAATGCCTAAATACAACATGTAATCATAATTGTTAGAGCGAATGTTAAGAAAATCGATTTTTTTCTTTACCCTTCAGAAGATACCCTTAATTTTAGGGTTAGTTATTTAATTACAAAAAATCCTCAGGGAAACCCTATGAAAACCCTATCTACCAAGTTTTAGCCTGATCGATTGTTTCGGCTCTAGGTCGAGATACAGACTGACGGATAGACAGACAGACGGCATAGCGAAAACAACTGTTTCTGTTCCAACCATGGGACGGGGCGGGAGGTCTAGATGGACCACTCTTGTTAAAGAGAAGGGGAAAAGAATAGTTTGGGGGGTAAATGATATTTGTTGGGGTGATGGTGAGTATAGTTTTTTTAGCACCGTGTCTTACACGTTTATGTAAGCCTACTAATTACGCTAGTGGATTTAGGGATTAGTAAGGTTATATATGAAGTGTACCCGCATTTGCTTGGAGGGAGAATTGAAAACAATTTAGTAAAACCACCCTTCATAGGCTACATCCTACCTATATTCAAACCTCTATCTCCCCATCGTCGTTAGTCTAGCCTACTGCGGGAGTAGCCACCGAAGTGGGTGAGTATATTGGTTGGGTGGGTATGGCTGAGGTTGAGGTTGAGGTTGAGGCTGTGGTTGAGGGTTCAGGGACGGGATGAGCTAGGTCACTGATGACGGGGGTGTTTGAGGGAGGCTGCGTGTCTTCATCCTCCGAGGAGTATTCCGGGGGTGGAACAGGATCTGGGGCAGTGCCGGGTCTCAGTATTATGTTCTTGGTTTAAGAGGTGGGTTCGGTGGCCGGTCTTTAATACTTGGTTCCTCTGCTTGGTGGGGTTCTCCCGTGGATGTTAGTTAGCCGTTGTCCACTGGGTATCTTGCCAGGATCGGCACAATCTTTTACAAGCCTTAGATCTAAACTGTGGGCCATTATCGGTAAGAATGGCCGCTGGATAACCCCACCTGGGGATGATTTCGTGTTCCAACAACCTCTTCACTTGAAGCGTGTTGGAGTTTGCTAGAGGGAAAGCTTCCGTCCAACTCAAAAACAAGTCTGTTGTGACTAAGAGAAACCTTTCCCACTTGGTCGTTCGTGGGTTTTTGGACCCGGAATGGTGTGTTCTGGGTTCTTCCAGCTGTATTCACAGTGTCAAAGGTGTGACAGACCCTTCTCTTATACGCCTACTGTCCTTTCTAGTCCTGTTTACGCTTATTGTCTTTTTATTGCTCTTAAGGTGTTCTTTCCCCCTGGGTAGCCCACGTCTGTATGGTCGTGGAAATGATTCTTTATTTCTTCCTTCGTCCCTTCTGAAACAACTATTCACCTGGGATCCTTTGAGTGGTCTCAATAAAGCAGATGTTCCCCCTGGAGCTTCTTGTGCCGTTGGCAGTGTCAGTGCTCTCGTCGGGACCTCTGCTCAGGTGGTATGGCTTATATCTCTTGTAAGTCTTGAATGCCGTTATGGATGCCTTGATCTCCTTGCTGTTACTGCAGTGTTTTTTTCGAAAGATGTCGGGAATGGGGAGGTGGAGGAGGGCTAGAGGTCTGGGGATATTATCCTTGGATTGGGAGGGGTTACTCTCTTTCTCTCTCTCTGCTGACTCTACGTCCGTGGGTTCTTCTTCTGGTGACCATGATAAGATCGGGGAATTCGTTCTACCTCCTGGGCCGATGCTATATAGTGAATGAATAGTCTTACAATAATATCTACCATAGCGTCAGCTTGGATTTTTCATCTTTCAATGAATTTAGCCAGGTCAAACATTTTGCAACTGTCCTGAGCGTGAAGGGTTGATCTAGGTAGACAAGATATTCTTATGGCCCACATGATGGCAAGGCATTATCACTCACTACAATTATATCTCTTCTCTGTGGATGAGAACTTTCCGTTTGCATAGGAGATCCCCCTTCTTTCTCCCTCCTTTTATTGGAATAGTACGACTCCTATTCCTTGTCCTCTAGTATATGTCTTAATTATAAAGGGCAGACTAGGTTTGGGGTGTTGGAGAAGATGTATATACCGGAACGACTTCTTGATTTGCCTGAACGATTCTTCCTATATGTGTTCCCATTTCCATCTTTGCTTGTTCCCCGTTCGGGAAGTTAGTGGTCCGATGGTTTCTGAGAGGTTAAGGATGAACTCCCTCATCCAGTTACATGTTTCAAAGAACTTTTTTATTTGTATTTTGTTCTTAAAATGAAGAAAATCTTGAATGGCAGTTATCTTCCAAGAGGGGAGTGATTTCCCTTTGAGGATGCCCAAGATAGCTTGAGAAATCTTTCCTAAATTCACATTTGTCCAAGAATGCTGTGAGTTTGTATAACTTGAGTCTCTAGAGGATTCTGTTCAGTTGTTCCAAATGCTCCTCGTAGCTGTTGAAGAAGACTATGATGACATTCAATTAGGAAAAACACCATTTCCCTTGGTATCTGGCAAGCATTTGTTTGCTCATCGTACTCTGGAAGGTCCCAGGAGCTCCCTTGAACCCAAAAGACATGACTTGTAACTGGTAGGTCTTCCCTTCAGAAGTGTGAAATGTTGTCAGGTGTGTGGAGTTTGGCTACACTGGGATTTGCCAGTATCCAGCCTTAAGGTCGAGAGTGCTAAACACTTTGGCTGTTCTTATTTCCTGTAAGATTTGTGGGATGTATATTCGGAGGCAGTATTCTTCTTAGGCTATATCGTTCAATAATCAATAGTCCACACAAAATCTGGGTTTCTTGTCTGATTTTTTGACAATCACTGTAGTAGTTGGACATGCTGTATTCTATTGCCCCGTTTTCAATCATTTCTTCAACTTGTTGATGAATGATTTGTCTTTTCCGTGGGTAGTACTTATAGTGAGGTTCACTTACTGGGAATTGAGTGTTGACCTTGAGAGTGTGGAGAGTACAGTTGGTCAAGTTATTTGGGTTATGGTTGTCGAAGGCTTTGTGGTGTTTTTCGAGGATCATTATAGGGCTGGGGGGTAGTACTTTTCCAAAACAGTGTTTGACTTCCTCTGCGTTGAAAGGAATGCTTGGAGGCTGGTCTTGTTTCACCCAATAGGACTGTTCTCTATTAGCTTTCCAAAGAATTAGAATAACCTGTCATAATCTAGAACTGCATTGTTCTCTATTAGTCAGTCATGACCAAAAAGTAGGTATTCTGAGAGTTCCTCTGCTACGGCACCTTATTTCATCGTGGAATCTTCCTACGTTGATGCTGATGGTGCAACTGCCTGTGATGTATAGCTCAGTATCCTTCTTGGTCAGTTGTATCTTCATTAGGGCTGAGGTGTATCTGTTGCTTATTTTGCGGATCCAGGATGGAGGTTTTTATTAACCTGGTGGTTGCACCAGTGTCAATGACAGTGGTGAAGGTGCCAAAATTGGTATTTATTTGGATCCGTAGCAACCCCATTTGAGGGTGCATTTCTAAGAAGGCCTCTTCCTTTAGGGGTGAGCTTGGCCCTGTTCTTATCCCCTCTGTTACTTTCCCTTGAAGTAGTTGGTCAATTGTTCTTCTCTGTCTCTTTCGTTTCTTCTCTTAGCTATTACTGGTTAGTCTGGATGATAGTGTCATTCCGAACAAGAATTTCATTGCAGACTGGGGTGCATGTCTCCCTGGAATGCTTGGTTTTTAGAATCTGAAGTATTTTGATGGGGAGTTGGGACACAGTCTCGCTGGATGACCTATACTTTCTCTATGAGTTGATATAAAGAAGTTGGGGTTGTGGGAAGGAGGCAAGAAAAGGTATTAAAGTAAGATGCAGGATTTATATTATGAGAAGAACTATCTGTTCCTCATGGGTTTCAGGGAAGAATATTTGTATAGCTGGACCTTTTTCAGAATAAATTGGTCCACTGGATCGTCTTTGGTTTGAGCTTTTCCATATAGTTTGGCCTGTAGTTTCACTCTTAGGTGTTGCGAATCTAATCTCTCCTTGATTTTGGTGCACATCTCTTCTTATGTGTTGGGATGTTTCTCGTATAATTTCCACCAGTTTTCCATATCATGGATGAGTTTTTTCTTCATTATGGATGGCCATAGTTCCCTAGGCGTCCCTTGGTTCTTGAAAGTGACTTCACACTTCTACAGAAAGCTTGTAGGGCTTTCATATGGTCTTTTCTAGAGAAGGTATGTTGGCTATACTGTTTGAGGAGGTTGTTCTCTTCTAAGAGCTGTAAAGCCTGCCCCAATTTCTTTCTTAGCTCCTTTAGTTTTTCTCATTCTTGCATGTTTTTTTCTAGGCAGGCCGTTCACAGATAATGCAGTTATCTGGTTTTCATTCTCATTATAGTTTGTGATTGATTTGTTTTGGCTCTCTAATTTCTACACATTTCTCAGCAGAACTTATATCTTTGTACAATGTTAAAGGGAAATGAAACATGCCTAATACATAAAAAAATTTAGTTCTACACATTATATTTCTTGTTGTATTGAAGATAACATAGCAAAAGAGAGCCATTACAATACTCAATCCCAGTTCCAGAGTCTTTTGTTGCTATTTCCAGATTAAGTAAAATCGTCATGTTTACTAAATAATATTTCGTAGTGAGGGATTTTTCAAATTTGTAGCCATTAGCAGAAGAATTCTTGTCACTATTTTCAGCCATTATTATACCAAAAATGACCTTTTACACGATAAAATAAAAATCTGACTCAAAAAGCACACAAATCTAAGCAACAAATTTGAAAGTAAACATAACCTCCCAAAATATTAGGTCGGATGTGAAAACCGATCTACAGCCAATGCCACCATGATATTTAGTTTTGAATATCAATGCAAGGCCAATAGGTACCTCGTTTTTATTTTCAACACCATAGAAATTACATAAATTAGATATGAACCAATAATGTTCAGCGCACTCTATTGGCGGTACAAAGAGTTATTTTTACCGAGTTTCCATATCAAACGAAAGAGATTTTTTCTGTAGAATAATAATCAGGCAGAAACCCATTTTCGGAAATTCTGTCCAATATCTGGGTATCGTTCCCATTTCCTTTTAATTTTTTTAGTTAGTAAAATTGTACTTTTTGACCGATTAATTATATAAGCACACGGCTTATTAATAACCATATATAGGATATAACCATAATTCACAAAATATAATAGCTTTGCTCTCTAATCCATCATAATATGCGACCTTGTAAATTTATAATAATTGTACTAATGGCAGCATAAAACCAACCACCAAGTCGATGGTGGCTATGCTATCTGATAGATCGTGATCTTAATTGAGCACACATTTGTATCCAACAATTACCAGACGTCCACCACAGACTCTCCCTTAAAATATGAATGAATAATTACCCTAAGCACGGGAAGATTTCTGGATAGCTCGATTCCCGTGCCAATGTGTTATTTTTTTCAATTTAATGAATACTATAATAGAACAGTCACAACATTCATCCCCCAGCCATTAACTCATCACTGTGAAAGGGTAAAACCTAATTTCTCCAGTGATATTTATTTTTTTGTCATGCCAGGAATAAAACCCGGTACCCTTACCTCAATAGACAGACCCACTAGCGTCTTAGCTAAAGTGTCGGACTGAGCCTTCATTTGTAGAAAATAAAAGTCAAGTTGGATTTTTAAAGTAAATGGTTCACTGTACGCTAGTCACTACTATTGCTTTTAGTTATACGATAATGCTTGAATATAAACCGAACCTGATTAGTTTATTTCTATATCAAACACACTTCATTAATGTATTATGCGTATTTTATTTTTAATAATGTTCATATTTATTTGGTAAGGATTAATAAATGATAAGATTATATCTTCTTAGTAATTGTTTTTTATTCCCTTCTCCTTATTTTATATACTCTTTAGTCTTCTATGACGACGACATGTTTCGGTGATGTTACACAATCTTTAGGTCTCATTAAGTAATAAATATGATTTATTTTAATCCATACTATCGGAATGTCTGTACATTTTTTGAGTGGGTTTTTGGAATAATATTCACTCTCTACCCCTGCCCCGCCACCATACACAATATCACAATATATATATCCATATTTACTCATCATACAAATGACACTCTGTGTCACATTAGCCATACTATCCATTTTATCAATTGTTTAGTTTTATTTCTTCATCTTGGTAGCTTTATACATATTGTTGATAATCTCACTAAAGATTATTACATATAAAATCGTAAAATGTCACAAACTTTCCAATAGTATGAAGTAAAATCAATAATCTTTAATACAAATAAGTTATTTATAATCTGGTTAATTTAAATGATTATTTATTTAATATTTCGTATATCCCATTATAGATTCTCTTAACTATTTCCATTTCTAATGTTTAATATTTAAATTCATAATTTTATGCATTAATTTGAAATAACATTGGTTATCCTCAGACTTGAAGATGGTGAAAAATCACCGAAACATAACGTCGTCATAGAAGAAAAGTATATAAAATAGGGAAAAAGGAATAAAATAGACAATATAACCTTATCATCAACAATATAATTAGTAAAAAATAGTATTTTATGACAAATACCTGTCATTGGCGTTATCGCTGTCCAGTCATGGCGTCCGCGTCCCAACCTTTTTTTCTCTTTATATATAAACGAGCTTTGGTTACTTTTATCTTTCACAGCGCTTGCCGCTCCACGCGAGGATTCCTAGAACTATCCAGATGCGGTCAGCAGCGCATTTGAGAAGAGACATTCGCATCAATTCAGTCTGTAACGGTCGAGCTAGCAAGACTGTTGGGAGTTTGCAAATATGTTGCTATGGAAATGTTACCATGACGACTGAAAGTGTCTCGATTTGTGGATGTTACACAATCGAACATTTTCAATGAACTCACATCTGTGTCTATCAAGATGTGAACATAGGTTATTATGGATTGTAAAGTGATTGTATAATTCCCTTTGCGGAAAGTTTTTCAAACTACAGTTTGTGTTGACGCGAAAGTTTACAGTGAATATGGTGTGATGCATTATTTAATCAATCTATGGCTGTGTTAACATAACTAATTTAAATTGTTTTTATGGTTGAGTTGTTTATTTGTGGAACAACCCTCTTCCCAATGAGCACACGTGAAGTTGTGTTACTATTAAGTTTGCCATTAAATTTTTAATACTCTTGTGTCAAGCCTCATATAATCTTAAACTGTGTACCAAGACGAAGTCTTTTAAGTTAGGAATATCTACCGTACAGTAAATGTTTGAAAAATCCTTATCACATACAATTACGCGCAAAGTGGATTAGACAGGCTATATAGCAATTTTACGGGAGATGTGATTGATTTTAGTGCCTCGCAGGAAGCGCATGTGCAATCCGAATTCTATTTATATAAAAATTAATTTAAAACATAAGTTAAATTTTTGTTTATAATCTGTTGGCGCTTTGCCAGTCCAGTAATTTTTTGTAAATCCAATGCTCACTATTATATTAGTGTGAAACCTATGTTTTTCAAGCATTGAACGTGTAATTCTAATTATTGTGTTTGTCTTTACAATACGTCAAGAGCATTGTGCTATTTCATAGCAGGTGAACAGATCAAGTGCAGCACAACCTGTGAACCAGGCAGACAAACCTGTATTCGAAGCTCGGCACCTAACCCGTGTCCTGAAGCAGTAACGGTTCATTTGTTTTGGTACTCTTAAGTGGGTCAACAGAGATAGAGGTTATCGTAAAAGAACACGTAAATTTGTGGTGGTTCGATATATTACCAGCATTCTTCCGTGTTAATGTTGTAATTGTGCTTCCCCTTTAAATGAGAATGTAAACAAATAACCTACTGTTGGCACACTTTTCGTTCAATCCTCAAACCTCGAAATAAAAATTATTGCCATAATTTAACCTCAAGAGAATGAATTAAAATTAATCTCTTCAAAATACATTTAGCCATGGCTAGGCCTCATGTGGTTACCACATGACCGTACGAGGCCTTTACATTAAGTAACATAAATGTCCGCGATTCGGTTTCGTTGATTCTCAACCCACTTTTGTTTTTTTTAATCTAGCTTGAAAAGTTGTAACATGTCGTGAAAAAGTGACGGCATGGGAGCCAATATGGGAAAGAACTCGTCCCTTTTGGACGCCCTCCCATCCACCCAAGGGACGCTTCACGTCGTTATGCTAGGCTTGGACAGTGCGGGCAAAACGACGGCCCTTTACCGCCTAAAGTTCGACCAATACCTCAACACTGTGCCCACGATAGGGTTCAACTGCGAGAAGGTCAAGGGGACCATCGGGAAAGCGAAAGGTATCAACTTCTTAGTGTGGGACGTTGGTGGTCAGGAGAAGCTGAGGCCCTTGTGGAAGAGTTACACCCGCTGCACGGACGGGATAGTGTTTGTTTTGGACAGCGTGGACGTTGAAAGGATGGAAGAGGCCAAGATGGAGTTGGTTCGGACGGCCAAGTCTCCCGATAACTCGGGGGTGCCCATCCTCGTGTTGGCCAACAAGCAGGACTTGCCCGGTGCGAGGGAGCCCAGAGAGTTGGAGAAGCTCTTGGGTCTCCACGAGTTGGGTAGTGGCAGTGGGGGTCCCGGGGGGTCCCCGACTCATATGTGGCACGTCCAGCCAGCGTGCGCCATCACTGGGGACGGTCTTCATGAAGGTATGGAGGCCCTCTACGAGATGATACTCAAGAGGAGGAAACTGGTCAAACAGTGCAAGAATAAAAAGAGGTAGTTTGGAAACGCTCTTTAACTCAGCCCACCACCGCAACTTTGGCAACTTAAGACTGTAACTTTTTGTTTGTACATAAAATAACATGTGTAGCTAGTTTTTGTTTATAAATCTCTGAGAAGTTCATTTTGTTACTTGTTGACGGAGTTGTGTTATTTAAAACCATTTTGAGCCCATCTTGTTTGGACACACAGTCATGCTATACAAATAATTGTTTCTTAGCTTTTTACCTTATCCGTTTCTCAGAGCATACAATTTTAAATCATTGTTTATTTTAAGTAGATCATGTATAACCTCTAACTCCTGCTTAAATGTAGCTAAATAGCTTAAATGTTTTTATCCACTTAACCTATATTCCATTCACCGTAGGAATTGACTTCTGAAAGGCCCATTTCCCTACCATAAATCTACTATATAGTAGGATATCGGTAGGAAAAAAGACCTTTCAGAGAGTAATTTCTACCGTGAATGGAATATACCCACCATAGCTTTTAAAACCATTTTCTTAAACTTGCCTAACTATAATCCTTACAATAGCTTAAATTAACTAAGCAAAGTGATAAATTAAAAGTAGGCCTAATTTAGGCCCAAATCAAAATGTCAAAAAACATTTGTGTGCACCCATTGTTGTATTGGTGAAAACTTGACTAGCCACATAGACCTTATTGGATTTTTGCAAGAATTGTTATATTCATTACTATACACAAGCTAACACTTTTTTATCGAACAATAATGGTTTTCATATTGTAATACTATAATGAGACTGTGTCCAAACATGAAAAGGGGTATGTTGTAATATGTATGTGATGTAGGCATAAGTTCACCCAATGGTACCTATAACACGCAAATAGGCCTATAGCGATAATCCAAAATACACAGAAACCATTAAAATCTAAGCATTCATTATTAGGGGAGTGGGATGGCAAACATATTTTACAGAAGTAGGTCTAGTATTAAACTTATACATGCTAGGCCCACATCATCTTAATCAAAATACAATAAATACAATTTTTCATTTTATATCATACTAAACATTAATTCATTTAAAAATTTTAAAAAAAAAATTCTTGGAAACTGAACCCAGAACCTTTGGCTTTACAAACACCAATGCCCTGCAACTGAAATTGTTTTCCATGTTCAAGGTAATTCAGCACTCGGTTTGAGGCAGTCTGTAATGGATGTGTGAAATTGTAGTTAAATTTGTTAAATTGAAAAATAAACACCTTGGCATGAAAAATCAAACCCTGGACTCTTGGCTTAGTACTCCAGGAGTCATCCTGTGCTGAGGGTCATTCTAATACAGAGTCTGTGATGGACTTGTGGAAATCGGCAACTACATATTTATGATCAATTAAGATCACATGCTATAAGATAACATAACCCACATTCATCTCAAAAAAGGGGAGTGGGGGAGTTTATTCTGTCAAATGTAAAGTTAAATTTGTACAAAAGCGCATACCATGTTTGATTAAATAGCTACAGTAAGATTTGTTAGTCACGGTTAGGCTTTAGCTGCATCTCAATATATTCTTTAGATTGAAAAATGACACCTGTACACAGGAATCAAACCTAGTACCTTTGGCTACTTAGTAGTTCCTTAAACTACGAATGATGAATGACCCGAAGTATGGGATGAACTTGGAATAGCTCAGGGGCAAAGATCATAGGTGCCTTGGGCAGTACTATCCCCTGGTTTATTTCTTATACCCAGGTGGTATTACTCAACAAAATATAAATGAATACCAGTAGTTGTGGACAGCAACAAATCTGTACCAAAGTATAAGTTTAATGGATTTTATTAAAGACCTAACCTAATTTAAGTTGAGCTAATAATTGTTGAAATCTAATGAGAGTTTGTAATACAGTAGCCCCCTAAACACTTGACAATTCTAAGATTTGTGACTTTTTGTGAAAATTCAAAGATTAAGCCTTTTTTTACATCAGGAACCCTGGCCATGTCCGAATAGTCTGCTGCGAACTACGCACTTATGCATTTTATTGGCTTTAAAATTGCAATGGTGTCAACTTAAAGGGTTTGATGTACCCCTTACTGTGCATTTTAGTTAAAATAGTGTTTTAAATTTAATAAATAAACAGAAACCCTATATAAAAAAGATATTTGCTTTGTAATTTATTAATTTATATTTATCACAGGCTAAATATTTTTGATGTAGCATAAAAATCTCATTTTAAAGGAAATATATTTTTAGTTCAAAAAATAAGTTTTGTAAAATTATAAATAGTAGTGTAAGAATAGTTAAGAATAATATTTAAGTGATTTAATAAGATTAATAACGAAAAATAACCATTGACATATATTGCTATCACTAAGACTCCAATGAATGTGCAGATAGCAAAATAAACAAAACACTTCCAAAATCAATCTTCATGCCATGGAAACATAGCTTGCTTGCATTAGTGGCCACTAGGTAGTTCCAAGTGTAGTGTGCTGTCCGAATAGTTTTATGCACCCTATGCACTTAGGGGTGCTAGAAACGTATTTTATCAAAGTGCACAAGTGTGTAGTGCATAAACTATTCGGACACGGCCCTTGTCACAATGGTGTTTACACAATTATAAATTATTTTAAATTATATAGATATATTTTGTATTTAGATTTGGCCTAATTACGACCACAACAAAGTCTTATCTGCACAGGGCCGGTTCCAGGATTTTCGTTGGGAGGGGTCGTGGCCAGAATTTTTGAAAAGGGAGAGTGGAGCACCTGCGCCCCCCACTCTTCCCTTCCAAAAAGACTGGGCCAGGTTCCCCCTAGGGGAAACTCTTGACAGGAAAATCATTCAAAATTTGAGAGTAACTTAGAAAGTAATCAGAAATTTTGTAAAATATACATATAGTCTTGTTTTTATTGTTAATTTTTGCTAATTTAACTGTATGCTAAAGAATATGAATCAATTATTGAGGCATTACGTGGCCGCACAACTAGTAGTGACTTTGACGTAGACTTAATTGGTTTTAATTTTTAATTATTATTGTTGATTATAACTGACAATCTTGAGGTGGGCATGCACCCCTCTGGATCCGCCCCTGTATCTGCATAGGCCTTAACAATACCTTTTATGGGGGAGGGATAGATCCCTATAAAACTCCGAACTCCTTAATATCATAATTTACCGTATTTTTATTTGATAAAATAAAAAAGGTAGCATTTATATTGATACGCTACATTTTAGGCCTATTATCCTATTATTTATAAATGTCATCCATTTATTGATAAAAGAAAAGTCCATGACCAAGGGGAATTGAGGGGTCAACTTCCTCCAAAACTGGGTTTAAAAAATACATATTCCAACAAGCTTAGGGCCAATTTACTCTTTAAATGATATCAAGGTCATTAAGTTACAACAAAATCTCTTTAACTAATACAACCCGTCTTAGGTGGGTAAATGGTCAAGTCACCTCTCTCTCTCACTAGACCAGACTGTCAATTATGATAAGACCAGGGTTCGAATCCTCTTTGGGTGTACTGAGGCTAGTTTTTAATAAATGGCTTTTCACTCTCCCTTCACACAGATGTGAATACACTTTGGCCAAATTAAACCTTTTGTATCCCTTACACTTCAATGTGATTAGTTCACTTGAGTATAACCTGAATGAGAGGTGAGACAGGCATGACAAAAAAAAAACTATTGTCTCCATTCATTAAATATTATTGTTTTCAAGGCAACGTGAACACCTGAGAGTCTGAATGAGAGGTGAGACAGGCACGACAAAAAAAAACCTATAGCCTCCATTGGTTAAATATTATTGTTTTCAAGGCAACGTGAACACCTGAGAGTGCACTTAAAGTGTGTTCAGTATTCTTCAAGCCACTCCCGATAGTGAGCCACAAACTTCGACCTGACCGTGGTTCAAACTGGTACAGCTACAAGAGCTATTTGGTCAGTTGTACCAAGTAAGGCCTTAATAACAGTTTTGATGGCAGGATGGAGCCACTGATAACTTTCAAACAAATATAATACAATACTAATAGCCTACATAATATTTTAATTTATGTGCCATTTTAATTAAAATGTTAATTTTTTTAAATAAATATTGATTTGTAAATATTATAATACAAGTTTGTTTATTATTGAACCAAAACACAGTGAATAAATAATCACATTTGAATGTTTTTATTTGATTTTAAAACTCAAATATAAATCCGATTTAAATAACTTGTAATGGTATTTAAACCTACCGAGGTATGCTCTTTTAACATTGAATAGAATTGATAGTGGCTTTTAGAGGTATTTAATACTGGTATCCATAAATTTTCTTTACTTATGGCAGCTGAGGTTCAGTGTCACCTACAATTTATTCTTGGACCTATAAGTAGTACATGAATTTGACAAGACCCTGCCTAAATCTTTATAGATAGCCTAATTCCTATTGGTAAAATTTGAACGATTCTATCAACCAAATATACATTTGTATATAAATGATTAAACTAATTGGTTATTAAGTTTTGACCTCGGTGGTTTTAGGGTACACTGCTCGCTCTAGGAGCTGATGTTCATGGGTTCAAGTCCAGTCGGGGTCAAGGGATTTTTCTTTGAGCGAGAAAAACCAACACAACCTCCTTCAGAGGAGAAATAAAGCCGTCGGCCCCATCTCGATTGTGGCATTTACATAACCCTGGAAGGTATGTGAAAATAGCTTTTCTGGCAGAATTGGTAGGCCCTTTTGTTCTCGCTCATAGAAAATTCTCGTGTGATATAATCAGTCGGTTTAGAAAGTGCACGCAAAATACATCAGATAAATTCATAACTTTTTTTTAATCGTTATTAAGTTGATGGGATCACCAAATATATATTCGGCCCGCAGTGCTAATAGTCATATTTGGCCCTTGAGATGAAAAAGGTTGGACTCCACTGGTCTAGACGGTTGATGATAGGTAGATCATGGTTTGATCCCAGTTGGGTGTACCAACGGTGGTTTTTTCCTAGATGGTTTCCCACTCTGTGCAAATTATCATCCTTACTCATCCCTAACCCATTAGCGTAGTTAGTAGATAAGCGTGTAACCCAATTGCTAAAAAAAAATCTATAAGCTTAATGACTTCTTCAATCCATATATAAATAGTAAAAATGATTTTCTTGTATTTTGAAATACATTAATTATCATGCAGCAAACTATGGGTAAAATCACTAATTTTTATATAAAAAAACTCTTCTAACAGATTGTGTAAAAATGGAAGTTGATTGTGTGTTATATATTTTCTGATTGCTTGTTATATATTTGTAAGTCTGATTGTGTGTTATATATTTTCTGATTGCTTGAGAGATATTTGTAAGTCTGATTGTGTGTTATATATTTTCTGATTACTTGAGAGATATTTGTAAATCTGATTGTGTGTTATATATTTTCTGATTGCTTGAGAGATATTTGTAAGTCTGATTGTATGTTATATATTTTCTGATTGCTTGAGAGATATTTGTAAGTCTGATTGTGTGTTATATATCTTCTGATTACTTGAAAGATATTTGGAAGTTTGATTGTGTGTTATATATTTTCTGATTGCTTGAGAGATATTTGTAAGTCTAATTGTGTGTTATATATCTTCTGATTGCTTGAGATATATTTGGAAGTCTGATTGTGTGTTATATATCTTCTGATTGCTTGAGAGATATTTGGAAGTTTGATTGTGTGTTATATATTTTTTGTTTGNTTCTGATTGCTTGAGAGATATTTGTAAGTCTGATTGTGTGTTATATATCTTCTGATTGCTTGAGAGATATTTGTAAGTCTGATTGTGTGTTATATATCTTGATATTTGGAAGTCTGATTGTGTGTTTTATATCTTCTGATTGCTTGAGAGATATTTGTAAGTCTGATTGTGTGTTATATATCTTCTGATTGCTTGAGAGATATTTGGAAGTCTGATTGTGTTATATAGTCCTATATATTATGACTGTTGTGAGAGATTGGGAAGTTTGATTGTGTTTTATACATCTGGAGGTCTGATTGCTTATTGTTATTTGGTTTAGTATTTAAATAGCTCTCTATGACGAGAGAAAGGGGCTCCAGACAGGAAGCTGTATCTCACGTATTTATTTTTGTTCTCTTGGGGTTGTATTCAACTGCTTTGCCACAGCTGCTAAGTCGAAGACTCAAAACACTGTCTGCCAGACCACAGATTAAGTTGGCGTCGCCGTTAGACGAGTGTTAGATACCAGGGCGTAGCGATCAAAACGTCGGGAGGACAAAAAATGGTTCACTTTGAAAGGATTGCACTCTGAGAAACAAACATCAGGTTGATTATAATCGATAAAAACAAAGTACTAACTGTTTTTTAACTGAGAAATGTTCAAGTCACACAATTAATGTGTATTCACATTCATTTAATAAACAAGTTTGGAGCTTTTAAGTCCTTCAATACTAGGTCTTATACCACTGAATACAATAAATACATTCAAGTATAATTTACATTCTCTTAGAAAGCTCACAAGAGCTAACTTAAATACGTTTAAGACAGACATAATATCTTAGTAAACATTGTTTTCTTGAAACTTAGACTCTCGAGTTCAAATATGCACAGGAATATATTAAATAATTTTTTAATCAATTCCGTGATGAAACATTTTTGTATTGTGGATAGTTTATTCAATATTACTGAGTGAAGTGTCTTCATCACGCTTATCGAACTGTCTTTTGAAGTGCTAGGCGTATGGGTTAAGGTTATGTAAACATGCATTATATTTTGATTCACAACTGTAACAAGTACATGCCTGCAAGCGTACTATATTGTATACGCGGTACACCTATCCTAACAAAAGATCGAAAGCATGGGCAATTAGGGGGGGGGGGCGAAGTCCCCCTTATCTCTCTGAAATATTAACTTTTTTTGCTAATTTTTAATAGAAAATCAAATTGTGTATTTGTGGATTGTCAGCAATTTGCTATTAACAATTTAGAATCATCAATATTCTAGTTAAAAAAGAGATAAAAATTATAAAACATATATTTCCTCCCATTCACTTTTCAACAGCTTTCTTTTCATTTTGTTATGTTTAATAAACTTGTAAAATATGTTTCTTTTAAATTAGTTCAGCTACAACTAAATTTTTTTTTTAATTGTCCACAAAATATTTTTGCGAAAACAGGCCCTTGAAATTTATATAATTTACTTAGAATTATGTTCATACGCTCGAAAATTCTCTCCAACAAAGTTAAATTACTAAAATTTTCTCCCGGGAGAGGGGGAGAGTTCCACATCCCCGGAAGATGAGACTTCGATCTGCCCTCCATTTGAAAAACCCACATGGGCGCCCTTGATCTAAAGTATAAGGCTGATTAGATACCATACAGTCCAGGCATATATCCAAAATCCAGAATTTTTTCGGGGGGGAGGGGCAGCAGAGTTAATTCTTCCAATATTGCTCGATGATGACGGTCATCTCAAGACTAAACAGGGGGAATCTGACCTGCATGGAGAGAAAAATAAATCAAAATTTCATACAAAAATTTAGAAGTAGACCAATTCTTGCATTCACTAATAATTGATGTACTTTTTATGACCTTTAATAGAAAATTTGTACATAGATACATTTTTTAAAAACTAATAAATTATCTATTCAAAGTCTTAAAAGTATATTAATTATTTGTGAATGCAAGCATGGGTCAACTGTAGTGCGCGCTCGTGTGTGTGTGTGTGTGTGTGTATATATATATATATATA
>CABFOV010004648.1:22167-50360 GCA_902141375.1 Timema poppense | reverse complement strand
CTAGTAGAGTGTCTTATCGTCCCCAGTGCTGGATGCAACGTCCAAGTTGCCCAGTGGTCTCCTGTTCGGGAACATCAAGGACCTGGGAAACTACGACGAGTGCCTGGCTGTGAGAGCCTCCTCCGAGGAAGAGAACCGTGAGGACTTCAGAGGACAGTACTGCCTAGTCAAGCTGGAAGTTGACTCGTCCCAGGACTCGCTGAACGCACACAAGATTGACCAGTTCCTGCAGACCATGACTGGAGGCAGGAAGTTCCTGGAGGATACTGATAGAAAGGTCAGTCTTGCGGGAGTTAGAATCACCAGGTTACGAGGGAGATCAGTATTACGGGAGGCATAACCACCAGGCGTACAAGGGAGACCAGTCTTGCAGGATGTAGAGCCACCAGGCGCACAGGAATGTAAATATAGCTTGAGAAGGACCAGAAAATACTACCTGTTTAGGGGAAATATGGGACAATGTGGAAAGGCTATTTTAATTTCGGGTGATTTGTTTCAAGATATATTGTCACGAACAAGGTTGAAAAGCGTAGCGGTGGTAAAGCGGTCCATATAGCTGTTTGCACTAGGTCACTATTGATGAGGATTGGGAGAGGGTTTCAAATCCCAACCAGCTGTACTAAGTTTTTCTAAGGCTTATTCCTACTTTCCTTTTGACAAAGCCTTCTTCTACATGTACCTAATGTCTACCTTCTTCCTTCATGTTGAAAGCTCGGGCATATTCTAAGACAAGGAGCACAGTAAAAAAAAATAGCTGTAGCATAATAATGACCTATTTCTAATTCCGGCTTTAGAAGTGGGTAGTTTAACTATCTTCTTGCTATATTCATTCTCCTCAGTGTTCTATCTTCTAGAGAGTGTCAGCACCAGTACACTGGAATACACCAGGTTTGTTTGGGTTGTTTGTATCGTAGGGGCTGGCCTACTTCCCGTCATTCGCCAAGTTCGAATGGTCGGTGTGCCTGCCATCGACCTGCTCCGCCGATGACCTCCAATGGACCTTGAACAACGTGTTAAGAAACGTGGACCACCTTTTGGGGCTCCACGTGTCGGCCAAGGCCAACAGGAACCACTGCTACGTTGCCTCCCCACTCAGATTACAGACACGCGACTTCGCTATCGGGTGAGTTGGAATTTTCCTCAGGCCCGGAGGTTTTACACTTTGTATTACAGAAAATAAAACTATATTTTAACACTTTACAAATGTCTTCAGGGTTATTTTTTAGAGTCCAGTATAGTCTTGTGGACTATAAATCCCATTCATTACTTTATATTCCTTGTATTTGAACTATAAAGCTNCTATAAAGCTCATTTAAACCTTGCCTTTCCTTCTGAGTGATTTGTAGAGGCCATTCAATGTTTGTCATCTCTTGTAAGTTATTTTAGAGGACATTGGATACACATCCTCCTCTGTAAGTGAACTTTGAAACTCATTCAATGCTTAACCTCTAGTGACCCGTCAATACTTTCCCTCCCTTGTAACTGATATATATGACTAATTCAATAATCTCACTCTCGTGTAAGTGAACTATAAAGCCCATTCAATACTTGACCTTTCTGAGTTAGAGCGACCATTCAACACGTGTCCTTCCTTGTGAGCTGAGTGACAATTAAACCCTGGTATTCCCTTGTAAGTGAACGATAAGACCAATTAAATATTTTATCTCCCTCGTAAGTTAGTTATAAAGCCTATTGAATTGTTTACTTCCTTTTTAAGTGTGATATAAATACCATTCAATTCGTGTCCTACCTTATAATTGAGTTATAGAGATAATTCAATACTCGTCATCTCGTGATCTATAAATACCATTTAATGCTTTCCTTTTCTTTTAAATGAATTATAAGGCCCATTCATGCTTGCCCTCTTTTATAAGCAAGCTATAGAGCCAATTTTAAGAGTTATCCTCTCTTTTAAATGATAGTTGTTTCTCAGTGCTACAACTATCTAGTTTGACCATCGTTGTTACAGAGTAGTAGCCATCCTGTTCTTCCTGTTCCTGGGGCTGGCGAGTGCATACGAACTTTTCTCCAAGTGGAAGCAGAAGAATGAAATGTTCACGAAGGAAGGTTGGTTTGAATTTTGTTTTGTTCAAATGGATCAAGCCCACTAGATTTTTTCAATAAATATAACCGATCTGCATAACTCATTTATAAATAATATAATTTTTATACCCCCCTACCTCCATCCTTTGGTCTGACGTGTCAGAATGGCTTAGTGGGATGGGTCGGCATCGCAGGTTCCTTTTGATCGTGTTTATTGAAATATATTAATTACCATACGAGTGTATAAATGTGGTGTAAATTTTAAAATCAATTCAAAGAGTTTATCAAAAGGTCCTCGTTCTATCAATGTCCTTATTCAATAGTTCTTCACCCTAGCCTATATTCGATGTTATAACTCTAACTGATGTAGAATACATAGCCGCCCGGTGTCACGTGGTTATTATCTATCTCAGACTTTCAAGATGGTTTGGGGCGTCATCCTCCGTACTGAATAGGGACTCAAGATGTAAGATATTCTACCCACACGTTGCTGTAGCCTGGTGGCTGAATATGTAAAGCATTTCGAAGTATCAAATGACATCTTTTCAGCCCCCATCTCCTGAAAAGATCTAAAAACTCACTGTTGTATACCAAAAAAGGAGGGGGGATTTCAGCTAAGTTACCTACTGGTTTTGCCAATACTCTATGTTATGCTAATTGTCAAAACAATCTATACTTCGGAAAACATGACGTGGTACGCATGCGTAACTGCCGATTCAGAACAATTTAGAGTATGAGTTAGCTTACGTCATCCTTGCACGCTCTAGATTACCTAAGGCTGCAATCTACGACAATAGTGTTGATTAATTTTAAAACCAGTTTATTTTAATATTAATAATTACATTTTAACAATAATGGTTTCGATACCTACCAAATATCCTGAGAGAATTTTCTTTTAAGACGTAATTTTTGCCCACAAGCAGCCCTTAGCTGTGTTCTGGGCATTATTTACAAATGCACTTAGCACAAGTAGACCTAATAGTACCTGGGACGTCCCTCCAAATTGTTCGTACCTCAATTGGTTTCGTACATTATGAAGACTAATTTTATCGCTATCCGGTATTCCAATTAAAGACTGAGATCTTCTGTGTAGCTGCCTGAAACACAAAGTGTGCCCACACTATTTATTAACACTGTTCCTGTGTTCTACAGGAAGTTACAGCAAGATTCTGATAGCCTTCTCCATCCCAAACAACGTCAAGAAGCTGCTAAGTCTGGAGGCACCCCCAGGTACCATCACGTGTATTGACGGGATACGATTCCTGACCATCCTCTGGGTCATCTTCACCCACAAGATCTTCTGCTTAACCTTGGAACCCTGGACGAACAAAGTCTTCCTCATGGATGTGAGTCAAGTTATAGTTAATTCATCACTCTTCATTACACATTAAGAGAGTTTATCATCCGACACAGTTGGTAGCGCGTTCTTTTATTGGGCCAAGGTGCCACCTGTTCAATTACCAGCATGTTCGGAAAATATTATTGGAGAAATCGGGGTTTTCACTTTTACAGAGATGAATTAATGTCGTGGGGACTGGATGGGGTGATTGTTCCAGGAAAAAGGTACTTTATTTAACACGTTTACTGAGCAACTCTATCGGTCCAGAAGTGTGCTCTAAATATTCAAAACTAAATATATATTAATAAAATTAAGCATTTTTCTGCCATGATATTTGTGTGCTATCCACCGCACGCAGATATATGACATTTAAAAATCAGTAGCACCCATGCACAAACATGTACACCTAAAGTTTTAAAATTTCTATTAGATTTTTTTAATTAATCAAAAACCGGAAAATTAAGAAATATTAATGCCATGAAATAGATTTAGTACTACATTTCATAGAGCTGTGCAAAGCGGGCTATGATGGAACCTGTGCACGAACATGTGCACCTGGAAGCCTTAATTTAAAAAAAAAATTAGTGGATTTACTTTTTATCGTGTTTACCCCTTTTACCCATTGTTTTTGCACTACTTTCCCTTTTTGTCCTTTTTACCTATTTTGCGCGTTTGGCATTTTCACCTCTTTACTTTTCCGCCTTTTCAACCTTGTTTACACTATATCCCTTTTTGCCTGTTTGGTATCTTTTAACCCTTTTCACACTTTATCCTTTTGTCAATTTTACCTCTTTAATCTTTTTTACCCTTTTTAATTTTTATTTGCCCTTATGTCCTTTTTGCTCTTTGGCCTCTTTACCCTTTCTATTTCTTTTGCACTTTTTGCTCTTTTGCATCTTTTCACCCTTTTACGCCTTATACTCCTTTACCCTTATTTACAATGTTTACCCCTTTTACACTACCAGTCTTTTTTTACTTTTTCAAATTTTTCACCTTTTAAAACCTATTTTCCCTTTTTATCCCTTTTAAACTATTTACACTTTTAATTTTTATTAGATTAGCTAAAGAATTTAGCATGAAGTACGCTTTTTGTCATTTTTACCCATTTTATTATTTTTTTAAAAAAAATTATTAGATCTACTGTTCAACCTTTTTATTCTATTAGCACTTTTTACACCTTTTTACCCTAGAATATTTCTTCCGGGCAAAGCAGAGTACTTCATGCTAGCTTAAAATAAATTAAAGAATGCTTGCCCTAATATAGTCGAGGTACTCATTTTTGCAGGTTCTATCAAATATAAATTTGTGGATATGGATAGGTTAAAACTAGTGGTAAGGAGAGAGTTTAATTTAGAACACAAAATAAAACTATTTTAAATAACTAAATCAGCCCCACAGCCATAGAATAAAGAAGATAGTCTATTAAAAAGTTAAAGTTATATCTGATACACAAAGAGTAATTATATGATTTTAAATGTATAGTAAATGATATTTCCAAACGGTATCAACTTTTATATATTCTTACTTTAGCATCCACTCGTTGACACATAATTGTATTATTTAATAACATGTATAAATTCCTTCAGAGGGAGTTAGAATGTTAATGGTGTCGGTATGGCTCAATTATTGGAACACAGTTGGGGTGTAGCCCTTTTTTCATGTAGAGTGGGGGTGGGGGTGACACACTTAGGATAAAATAAAAGATTTTGGGGGGGGGGACTACTCTCCCCCAAGCCAAATGGGATTATGAAGCCCTGCCCTTGAAAATATTTGAAAATTGGATACCCCTTGAAGCTATTTTAAGTGTTCATCGCCCGAAAATTAAAAATAAAATGCTTTTAAAATATATTAGGTACGTTTCTCCCCTAGACATTGTTTAAAATTGTAATACCCTTAGAAGATATTTATAGCAGTCCTCACGAGAATTTTTGTTTAATTAGATGATTTAGAAACTTTGTAATTTGTTTTAAATCGTATTATATTCGAAAATATCAAAGGAGAGTGAAATAAATTAAGGGATCAAATTTATTTTAAGAGTATACATTTTTTACAAGGAGGCAATGTCTCCCCATACTCTCCGGCTCCACCACTACTGTTGTTACACATCCAATTCACTTCCTCCACTACTTTTAAAAATGAAGGACCCTTGTTCTCGACATAATTATACTAACTTGCATCACAAAGAAATCATGCCGCTTGTTTTTATCTATACCAAGAGTGTTTTTGTCTAATGTTACTGGACACCTTTTGCCAGGTTTTAAAACTTGATATTCATCAATAGTTCCTTCAATTAAATTTAAAATGTTGAAAAAAGACACCGGTACACGGTAATGGGACCCTAGGCCTTTGATTTAGCACATTCCATGCTCCATATTACACTATAGTATTATATCTATTTTATAAGATACTTATACGAAAGGCAAATTTAAAATCGGCTCTTAGCGGTGTAAATTCCACTTTACAGCCAGATCTCATCGACCAAAAAAGTATAATTCACCGTTATATTTGCTTATTTTATAGAAAATCTTATTTTTTGTTCATTTCAGCCCCTTCTCATAAATCCGTGGTTGTACACCACTAATCAATTCACGACAGTAATAATTATTCTGCTCCTTCCCAAATGTTTCTAGCAATTAACAACATTACAACAGATAAGAAATTTATACCATATAAAATATGTCTGTTAGAACATTTGACCAGTGCTGTCACCACATTGGCATGAAAATACTCGTAATATTGCAAAGTCACTTCGTTACTATAAAATAATTATTTTCGTCAACGATCCACCTTTTCTATACCGCATCCTTGGCTTGAATTATTATTAGCACCGCGTCTTACTACCCGTTCGGGTTATACGCACCTTGGCTTGAAGAATTGTTTAAAAATATTTAAAAAAATACTAGACTAATTAAATTGATAAAATATCACTATGTTTACCTTGCAGCAGTGAAATTGTCTCCACATGTCAAAATGTAGAGCTTCACAACCCAAACCCTTATGGACACATCTAGTTTAACTTTAATTGCCAGATTGACTAGAGCTGCTACCTATCGGCTTTTGCTGTTGAGTCATGACTCATGATGAACCCACCATATCGTTCCCAAAAGTCTCTCGTGCTAACCTCCAGCAATGAGCTGATACTTTGAAACGTTTGAGTAATTTTCAAAGACACCTAAAAGTTAAAGAACTATTCATAGAAGTCAAAGAGCTATAAAAGACCCGTGCATTTTGAATACACATTATGCCATTTTACAGCATTTTTCTCGGTAACTTTGCTCCTAAGCAGTTTGAAAAATAGTGAATTCATAATTTAAAATATGGATATATAATTCAAGTGTATATTAACAGTAAAAAAAAGTAAAAAAATTATTGTGTTTTTCCATTTAAAATACACATGAAGTAAAAATTATTTGTATAAGAACTTATATAAAAGCACAATATCTACGCTCTAGTCCTGCAAAAAACCTAAGTCGCTAGATATGTCTACTTCAAAATTAAATTAATTTGTTTAACTAAGTAAAATGGTTAATTAGGGAAACAATTGTATCGATAACAGCTATAGCACCCATTTCACTGGTTGTATGGTCTAAGGCACTACTCCCGCAATAGATTATCCTACCGATGACGGGGAGATTGAGGTTCGAATCTCGGTCGGGTATACTCAGGGTGGTGTTTCCAAAATGGTTTTCCACTCTTACTCCACGCAAATGCTGGTATACTTCCTCTAAATTCAATATTATTCATCCCTAACACATTAGCGTAATTAATACTTAAGCGTATAACTTGGACGAGTAGTAAAACGTGGCGCAGAAGAATAATAGGCAAGATGTTCATGTGCCATCCCCCCTACCCCATAAAGTTGAGGTTGTTTTTGTTCATATTACAACAGTTTGATAATTTACTTATCACTTCACCTAACCTTAAAACGTTCCTTTTTTTAGCTTGTGGACATTTTTCCATCCGTCTTCATAGATTTTGTTTCTTATGTTTCCTTATTCTACTAAAGAAACTACCTCACATCATATTAGGGGGTTTTTCAAACCTGTGATTTTATTTACAAAACGTCATTATGGACCACGAATGTATTTTTATTTTTTGCTGGGATAACGTTTTATTTATTTTATCGGGTTATATTTTGCATCTAACTGCTTTACACTCTATTCCCATCAGCCACGATGTTTTTGAATAAAATAGACCAAGTAACACTGATTACAAAATACCAGGTTAATACAATTAATGTTGTATGTACGGTTACTAAATAGCTTTAAATTGAGTTCCGAATTAAAGTATTTATTTTAACTACATAATTACTCAAAATAAATTATATACAAGGGAAAAAATATTCATTATTCTGTAATTTTGTTTATACCATAGAATTAGTGCACGTCTTAATTAAATATTTTTAAGATACAATTTTACCCTATGTCAATATTTCATTCATATTGTTTCACTGGCTCTATAATGATTTTGTATAAAGATTTGTTCTGTGAGGTTTATGTGCAAGAATGATAATTCCATGTTATGATTATATTAATTCATCACTGATGAATATATAATTATTATCAAAATTAAATATGATTACCAAGTGTCAACAGACAATTCACAAGTACAGTTTTCTATGTATAGCTTTACCTATTAAAAATGTAAAATTCTAATGGATTAGTTAAACTAAAATTGTTGAGTTTGTAAGAAAATTCAAAATATAAAGGCAATTTATTTCGGTTAATAATAATCAATTCATATTAACATGTTTACAAACTATTTACTTATTATGCGAAGTTAATATTAAATAGCCACAAGTATTGTAAATATTACTGTTTTTAATAATTACTTAAAATATTATGAAATTAAAATTATGGATTATAAGTAGAATGTTCATCAACTATTTATTAAAATACTCCACCAAGCTAAATTGAGGTGTTTAAGGGGGAGGGGGGAGTGTAGGGAACGTGAGTTAAAAACAGTGTTTTTGCAGTTATTATAGCAAAACTTATTTAGGCCGAAATAAATAAAATATTGTTCAAGTAGAAACATATAGTTTAGTTTTATTCACGTGGTGCTATTAACAGTTGTTAATTATCTGTCAAGAGCATAGCGGTACTAGATAACAAACCTTTTAAATGAAAAGAAAGGTTTGCATTAAATTTCAGGACACCCTTGACAGATATTCAAAAACTGTTGATATCATCATGTGAAGAAAATTAAACTCTGTATTTCTACTGGAACGAATTATTTTGATATAAAAACCACAAAAACGCTTCCTTTTTCCCGCACTCATAACACTCTCGCCTGAAGGTACTACTCAGGAAAACTATATACCACTTATTGTCAACATATTTTGTTCTAATGTGGATAAACACAATGTAAAGAGAATAGAAGGTAGCACCGGATGGAGAAATACATCTGAATAGCTAAGCTGGTGACGTAACTCAGTACACAAACCAGTGCATTACACACACAGAGCTATTTGAAAGACAAACTAAGTTGTTAAAATCAGGTCACATTTTGGGACTTTGAATAATAAACACATCTTTAAAATACATACTAACATCATTACTCTAATTAATTAAAAGAATATGCATGTATGGCTGTCTTTGTATTAAACCACAGCTGCTGTATACTGGGTGACGTAAGTAGTCACATAATCAAATGCCTCCAAGTGGCGTTAACTTTCTATTTCCTTTATATTGGATGAACACCCTTTAAGTTATTATCTAGGTGGGTGTTTTTTTAACTAATTCTTTGACGCTGCGACTCAACTCAACACAGATTAACACAATGGGCCAGTTTCATGGTCAAATTTAGTACGCCTCAAATGCGGCTCTACACTAAATACAAGACGACACCTACCTAAACTCGAATGGAATGGGCCGTTCTCGCATAGGAAACTGGCCCATTCCATTCTGGTTTAGGTAGGTGTCGTCATGTACTTAGTGTAGCGCCGCACTTGAGGCGTACTAAATTTGACTATGAAACTGGCCCAATATTATCTTTCTATATGTTTAAATATTGTGTTGTTACTAATTGCTTCAACAAAGTCGATGTTATTGTAAACCTGAATTTAGTTACATAGCGCATGCGCACTGATTAGAGTCGGTTGGCTATGAACATCACAAACAGATCATAACGCAGGGCGGACAAAGTTGAACTATTTTCGACTCGTGCCTGACAGGCCAAGCGAATGGCGCTGAAATATTGTGATTTTTTTTGTTCGTTTTAGAGATCATCACGTAACCATGTTTAAGTTCCCCTTTATTTATTTTAGTTTTGCGTGTGAATCCGCAGTAAGACAGCAGGTAGCGCAAATTGTGTTTGTCTCAGCGGTCTATGTGTCTTTATTTGAATAGTAATCATACGTGTGTCCTCTTGCCGTAGTGTGTCCTGCAATGTTTGATCCCCTTGATCTGACATGGATGTTCATGTTTTCTTTTCATCTCTCAAGTCCGTGAAAGAGTTGTTGAAGATGCCACTGTTGAACAGCATGCTGGACGTAGACACCTTCTTCCTTATTGGAGGAGTGGTACGAAGCTACAACCTGCTGCGGGAACTGGACGCTCATAGGTTCAACTACTTCATCTCTTTCTTCCAGAGGTACCTAAGGTGAGTACTATTACAGCCAGCGACCAGGGATGAAGTATCCTGCGCAGCGTAATTCATATAGCTTAATGAAGTAAACCGCTCATGTACATTTTCATGTGAGTCCTAGATTTAGAGATGGATTAATAATATTTGATCCGTCATTTACAAAATATTCACCTTAACTCAATAACATAATGGTATATTGAGCTCTGCGCGACAAAAGAATGTTCTTAAATTGTTGACAAATTATACTTCTTTATTTGATGGTTCATTCTCCATAAGAAATGTTTAATTTTCTAACTAGTGTTCAAGTTCTATCAGTAAATTAAACAAATCTCACAAATCAAGTATCACAAGCATGCCTGTAAAATATTCTACTAACAGACCAGACAAACCGGAAAGGGTTGTTTTCTTAGTATAAGAAAATGTATTAAGTAAAGGGAAGAAATGTATTCTTATTATAAGAGAGAGTATCAAGTAGAGTGAAGGAATGTACTTTTATTAGAACCGAGTGTACCAAGTAAAGGGAAGAGATGTACTCTTATTAAAACAAAGTGTACTAAGTAAACGATCCCTTAAGGAAAACATTCTTCTGTATGAATAGCGTGAATTTCTCAATAATGACCCGTATTGTGCTGCTATAACTGAGACATTCTCTGGAAATGAGCGCCCTTATTCAGAGTCATGAATACAGAAAACCTTCCTTCCAATAGCTCTGCTTTTAATGGATGGAGAGAAGAATAGGCTTCCATTCACCTCCGAGCCACTAACAATTGGTGGTACATTACGTAATACTTAAAGACGTATAGTTTCAGATGACTATCAAAATTACTCTACCGAAAACCTATTCGGTTTCAAGTGGTTTAAAATAATATTTGTCAAGACATCGACCTCTCAAATCAATAAACGTAGAAGAATAGCTCACCATACAAACATATATATCTTCATATATTGTCGTTTGCGCTCAAGGTATTTCATATATCTTAAAGTTTTACATTTACTACCTTGATGGGGCCACCTTCTATAGCAATAGTTTTCAAACTGTGGTCCACACACCACTGGTGCTCCACACAAGGAGCCACAAAAAATTAATGGTATGATACATTTGTATTTGCTTTTTACCTAAATCTGTAATCTGTCAGGATGTTCTATGGCTGAAGATAGGGGGAGGTGATTGTGTATACCTGTGTGGGTTCATGATTGATGAAGACTTGATTTTTACGGTTTTTATTAGTGCTTCTATCCTTAGTACAAAATTTGATGTTGATAGTGATATATAGAGGAAATAACCTGAAGAATACTCGGAAGCTTGAGAAAAAACGAGGTGTTGCTGGGAATAATCAATGGTCTGTGTGACTCCTAGGTGGTCTCTCAAACCCCGGTATCCTGAGCTCGAGCGATAGCCCTCTACCACAAATTACTGATGAACCGGCGTCCTAGCCCGCGTAGTCCCGAATCGAGAATAGTGACCCCTAGACTGCAATGTTGATTAGTCAGCCCCGATGGCTGGTTACACTACTTTTTATCCTGCCCTCTGTCCTGGTTTCTACCTGAGGAACGCTGACAATGTTTATGTAGTCAGCTACACTATTATATTTGTTTACAGGCTGATCACAGCAACCTGCAACACTCGTTTTGTTATTCATAATTCATAACACACAAGAGTATACATACACGCCTTCTAATTTAAGCCGTGCGGTTACATTATTATAGTTTGAGACTAAATTTCCCAAAATAATTAATTAGTAAACTAATTTATAATTCTATCATGTAAACACTTTGTAGATATCCATTATAAATGAAATTGTTATATCAATTTTCTAATATTACCCAAAATTAACCTATTATTTATTCAAGGGTCTCAATCAAAATCAAAATAACACCAATGGACAGAATTTAAAACGTAGATTCATCATGATTTATAGGTATACATTTTTCACAGTGACAATTTTTTTTTCTCTCTCTTTATTAAAAAGTTAAAAGTGAAATATATCACAATATTTAGAGGCTAAATACTCATATATATCAAAAATGACAGATAATAATGACTTGTCAGTATATATAGTATAGTTTCTAGCTGTCAGCTCTTTTTATGAAAAGGGAACTGTAAAATGTGTATATTAAACAAAGTTATACATACATTATACTGTTTTTACTGCTTGATAATCACTTTCATTAGAGAATATCCTGCGTCGATAAGTAACAGGTAGGTAATATATTTAGGTATGTGGTCCGCGTGTGCGTCGAACACTTATTATTATTATTATTAGCACCGCGTCTTACTACCCGTTCGGGTTATACGCAATTACGCTAATGTGATTGTGAGATGAAATGGAGGACCTACAGTTTAACGTGGGATCCGAACCATGGTGGAGGCCTGGCATTCCCCATATTCACAAGTTGTTATTAATACACATCTTGTCAGAGGTGAAGGAAGGGTTTGGTATTCAGATAGATCTATGGCTAGACCGAGGATTGAGCCCCGAACCCCAGCACAGAAGTCCGACACCTTACCCCTAGACCACCAGGTCACCCAACACTTATTAAGTAGTCCACCGAGAAAAATTTGAGACACACTGTTCTAGAAGGGGGAGAGGCATTGAATATTTTCAATTGTCTCGGAATACTATTTAATTAGTGAGTTCTTATTTCAATCTATAGTTTACTCCATAATGAAGTTAAAAGATGCTTAAAAAATGTCTACACCATAAATAGACTTATATTTTGAACCAAATAAAATAATAATAATATTTTCAATGTAGAACTATTTTATTTCCAACGACGATCTTTGCATATTGATGAAAATATGCGATTAAGGTTAAGGTTATTGGAAACTAGATCCAGCCTTTCTCAAACCAATACGTTTTGTTGTTATATACACACACCAAAAAATGCTAAGTTATTGGAAGATTATTTTTGTGGTTTTAAAGCACCACAATTTTTCTTGGAATTTTTTAGTAAAGTCGTCATAAAAGGTAAATAATACACCCTACAGTCATGTTTTGCTTGGATAGGATTTGTTAATTAATTCCATCCACCACTCGTTATTGAACAAATTAAATTACACACGGTACAGTTCACTACAATATTTTATTCTAGAGGAGTGGCTCTCAACATTTTTCAGATGACTCTTCACTTGGTAGATCATTCAATTTCCTTCGCCTCCTATATTTTGAGATACATATAAAATAATCTTAAAAAGTGTTTGTTTTCTATTCACTTCTTTATTTTAAACAAAACTCAATTTAACACTGGGAGTACGATGGCAGTGTGATGGCTGGAACGGTTTTGTTTTCATCATTTTTGAATATTGGGTTTGATGTTTCACAGAGCACACCGCAAATCGCTTTCTACTTCAAGTTGACAACAATGTTTAGTTTTTTATGAGAGTCAAGGTTAAAAATTCAATAGTGTTTCACGTAGCCGAAATGGTAGCTGAGGGAGATGGTAGAAATAATTGTTTTGTGGTGAATCAGAGTCTTGCGGGCTTGAAAATAAACAAGTGCATGCGCATGAATGTCTTACTTTTGGCTAATCGCCTGATAGAAAAATCACAACTGTAAGCAGTGTAGCCACTCCCGAAAGAAAGAATTATCTTACTTTGGAAAAGAGATTGTAATAAAAGATATAGCTTCAATTCTTAACTGATTTTAAAGTTTATTTCCTAAAGGCTCCATGCTATCCCACCCCCAGCTCTCTCTGGAAGTGCTTCATGCCAATCATCCTCCTTCCCGTGGGGCGCGCACCCCAGGTTGGGAACCACTGTTCAATATCCAAGGGGTGGGGGGATGTCTGAATGAGTGAGAAATATTCATCGCTGGCTATGATGATGTGCTTACCCTACAAATTTTACATTTAAACTATTTAGCAACTGATCTCGCATTTCATTTATTCCATATAAATTTAAAATTACAATAATTTATTCTACCAATCGGGGAAAACTAGTGTGAGACAAAGCTCATCTTAGAGACTGTCCTCTGACGTCGGTGACAAGGGGCCACCTTATCTTAGCTGTCATTCTCAAAATAAACACTGTAGTGTGAGGATGATAAAAACAAAACTAGTTAATTAATATAATATAGTGTGCCGTATTCAGTATTGTAATTTAAATTATTAAAAGCGAATCAATATTAACATAGAAATATGTTGCTTTCTCGAAACGAGCATGTAACTTAGTTGATAATTTTCAAAAAACCACTACATTCGCACTTTTTTTTTTATCACGTCACATATTTACACAAATTGGTTAAATATTACTAACGTAAATTTTATAGATGTAATTGAATTAGTGTGAAGGTAAAGTGGAAAACAATTTTGTAAAAAACACCCTCAGTACACTTAGCCGGGATTCGAACACCAAATTCTCTGTAACTGGCAATCCAGTTTATTGAGAATGTGATGCCTTATACCATGCAACCACCGATGTGAATCAGTATTTTCTCAACTATAATGTTAAATACCTTGTTTCTAATATATCTCACTTCCTGGAAGCTCTTGTGAAAGTTCTGCTTGTACTTGCGCTGATAGAGCGGTGTAGCGAATTGATGTTGTTATTATTGTTGATATATGAGACACTTAAAAAAAATTCACCTCTTTGTTGAAGACCTCCTCCTGTTTCTGCTCTCCTGTTCCTCCCAGGAGAACAAATTGACGCAGAGTGCTTCTAATTATAACGACAAAAACCTCAACTTAGGCATCATCTTTCCCATCAATCCCTCTTCTTATTTACGAGTCCTCATCCCTTATTATTCCTTCTGATGGAGAGTAGCCCCACCTCCACTCCCCTGCCCCTCCCTTAGCCAATCAATTACTGTACCATTAATCAACATAGTGGATCCGCCATCTTATTTACATTACAAATATACTTGGCGTCGTTTCTGAGTGAATTCAGATGCGTCGCGTTAGGTTGAGAAAAAATAATCACTGCGTTGTTTGCATACTGCTTTCTACCCTTCACCATTCTGTCTCTGGTAGATTCCTCTTTACATCCCACTGCACTAATTGAACAATGCTTAGCTCCTTATATATTGACAAAAAAAAAGGAATCCTTTGAGGTTGAAAAACAAACAAATTCTTAATCCTTGAAAATGCCAAGAAAAAAACCTAAGTTGTATATAAGTTTACTGACTACCCTTAACCGTTTCTCATAAGCATTAAAACTAAATAATGTATCTTTAAATAAAGCTCTTCAATAATTAATGCAAAAATGCCCTGTATTTTTATAAGTAGTAGAAAACGACTCCATACAGGCTTAAATTTAAGCCTACATTAAACTTTTCCCAGGCTTAACCATGAATGAGGCCAAAATAATTGGTTTGTATTCAGTGGGAGAAATGGTCGGCCTGTTGAACACAATTCGCAGCATAAAATGATCGTATGATTCACTGTGCTCTTGTGTTTTCAGACTGACCCCTGCGTACGCTGCTATGATAGCTGTTTTCGCCACAGTATATGTATACTTGGGTTCGGGTCCCGGATGGCACAATGGCGTGGAGCATCAGTCCGAGATGTGTAGAGAGAACTGGTTGTGGAACATCCTCTATGTCAATAATTACGTCGACAGTAACAGGAAGGTGAGTTTGGAGATAACTGGCTGTGAACATCCTATATGTCAACCACTACGTTTACAGTAATAAGAAGTTTAGTGTGGAGATAGATGGTTGTGAACATCCAATATATAAACAACAGCGTTTACAGTAATAAGAAGTTAAGTGTGGAGATAGCTGGTTGTGAACATCCAATATGTCAACAACTACGTTTACAGTGATAAGGTTAGTGTGGAGATAGTTGGTTGTGAACATCCTATATATCAACAACAACGTTTACAGTAATAAGGTTAGTGTGGAGATAGCTGGTTGTGAACATCATATATATAACAACAACGTTTACAGTAATAAGGTTAGTGTGGAGATAGCTGGTTGTGAACATCATATATATAACATCAACGTTTACAGTAATAAGGTTAGTGTGGAGATTAGCTGGTTGTGAACATCCTATATATCAACAACAACGTTTACAGTGATAAGGTTAGTGTGGAGATAGCTGGTTGTGAACATCCAATATATAAACAACAACGTTTACAGTAATAAGGTTTGTGTGGAGATAGCTGGTTGTGAACATCCAATATATCAACAACAACGTTTACAGTAATAAGAAGTTTAGTGTGGAGATAGCTGGTTGTGAACATCCTATATATCAACAACTAAGTTTACAATAATAAGGTTAGTGTGGAGATAGCTGGTTGTGAACATCCTATATATCAACAACAACGCTTACAGTAAAAAGGTTAGTGTGGAGATAGCTGGTTGTGAACATCCTATATATCAACAACAACGCTTACAGCAAAAAGGTTTGTGTGGAGATAGCTGGTTGTGAACATCCTATATATCAACAACAACGCTTACAGTAAAAAGGTTTGTGTGGAGATAGCTGGTTGTGAACATTCTATATATCAACAACAACGTTTACAGTAATAAGGCTAGTGTGGAGATAGCTGGTTGTGAACATCCCACATGCAAAAACTACGTCTACAGTAAAAGCAAGTTGATAACTGGTTGTGTAATATCATATAGCTGGCAATTAGATAAATCAAAGAACACAAATATTTCATTTAAGGCGTGTTCTATAGTATGTTAGACGTAGCTTCGATTTCTATAAGTTAAAGTCCATGATTCTTTTCTCCAGTGTATGCTTCAAACGTGGTACTTGTCAGCCGACATGCATCTATTCCTCTTCGCCCCCTTGCTCGTCTATCCTTTGTGGAAGTGGCCTAAACTTGGCAAGGTGGTCATGGTCACCGCTATCAGTGTCTCTGTGACAATACCTCTCGCCACCATCTACATCTACAACTATCCAGGAGTGCACTATTCTTCTTTACAGTGAGTTGTAGCAGTCACAAGGGTTGCCCAGTGTTTGTGTATGTGGATGCTGTCACAGGAGAGTGAGAATGATAAATAAACAGTCATTAGGGCTGTCCAGTGTGTGTGTGTGTGTGTGTGTGTGTATATATATGTGAATGCTGTCACAGGATAGTGAGAATGATAAATAAGCAGTCATTAGAGTTGTCCAGTGTGTGTATATGTGTATGCTGTCACAGGAGAGTGAGAATGTATATATAAACAGTCATTAGGGTTGTCCAGTGTGTGAATATGTGTATGCTGTCACAGGATAGTGAGAATGATATATAAACAGTTACAAGGGTTGTCCAGTGTGTGTATATGTGTATGCTGTCACCGGAGAGTGAGAATGATATATAAACAGTCATTAGGGTTGTCCAGTGTGTGTGTGTGTGTGTGTGTGTGTGTGTGTTTGTGTGCGTGTATATATATGTGAATGCTGTCACAGGATAGTGAGAATGATATATAAACAGTCACAAGGGTTGTCCAGTGTGTGTATATGTGTATGCTGTCACAGGAGAGTGAGAATGATATATAAACAGTCACAAGGGTTGTCCAGTGTGTGTATATGTGTATGCTGTCACAGAGGAATGAGCATCCTATTGGAGCAGACCACATAGTTGACAAGTGTAATGTTTAGTGAAATATTGTCAACTTTCAGCGATGACCTGCTGAGCGATTACGCCCAGCACATCTACTACCCGACACATCAACGCATGTCGCCATATTTCGCGGGGCTAGCTCTGGGCTACATCCTCCACGGGTACAGAAACACCAAGAAGTGCACAATCCCAAAAGTAAGCAGACGTTTACCAATGGGTGGGTAATATTTAAACTACTGGCCCGTATTCCTATCTTCCAATTTTCTAATGATTTCAATAATTTATAAAACAGTAGAGTTTGTTTGTAAGGAATATGTAGACGAATGTTTACAAAGTAACTATCTTACCTTAATTGTTAATGGTAGGCTAACTCGCTATAACAGGCACGTGAAATGCAAAAAACTCAAATTTATATGTGCATAAAAATAAAATGCAGTGGCCAATGCTCTGCACTAACCGAATTTTTTAGTTTAAGATTGGTTTTAACATATTTTTTATATGAATGTTTCTAGTAAACAAATGTTCTGTTACAAATATGATCATTTAATTTAAAAGATAAGATAAAATAATTATCAACTAATATAATAAAATTGATGTGATTCCCTGGTGATCTTAGCAAGTCTTGAGAAATCAGTTTATCATATTTTATAATAATATAATGCGTACATGTTTCAAAACTGCGCATTTGGTAAGTGTCCATATAATTTACCTACATCAAAGAGAATCTTCTATTTTACAATTGTTAAAATTAATGTTAAGTTAATTTGGCTCAATTAAAAAATACTTTATAAACTAGATTTTTGATGCTGTGCTTACACCAAGCTTATTAACAGCTTTGTTTAATGGGTAGGGAGGATAAAGTTATCTAAAGAAAATGCACCCCTATTACAATAGAAATATGATGGGTGAGATCACTACCCCGTGCATCCAGCTGGAATTCAAACATCGACCATCCCGTACCAGCAATCCAGTATATTTTGAGAGTTAAACCTGAGACTGTGTGACCCCCGGTGTGAAAAAAGACTGGAATATCTTAATGAAAAATTAAAGTTCCGCTCCAAGTGTCTGAATGTTCATCCCCGCGTGGTATGTTCTCAGTGGGTGTCCATCTTCTTCTGGTGCCTCTCCCTGACCACTCTGGCCGCTGTCATCTTCGGGCCATACGAGATGATACAGTTCGACCACCAGTATGACGTCATAGAGTCCAGCATCTACGGAGGAGTCCACAGGTTCGCGTGGGCCATCGCCGTGGGCTGGATCGTGCTCGCCTGCAGCAGCGGCCACGGAGGTTAGTCCCATGTAACCTGGATACCCTCTCCCTTGGAAACTCTTTGCCTTGAGAGCTCTCTCCTTTGGGAGAACCCTCTCACTTGGGAACTCTTTGCCTTGAGAGCGCTCTCCTTTGGGAGAACCCTCTCATTTGGAAACCCCTTCACCCAAGGAAAGGTTCGGCCAAGTATGTGTTGGAGTTATAGTCCAACGGTTTGGAGGGTGAGTGTTGTGCCATTTGATTTGAACTGTTATAATGTAGCTTGTTACAGCTAATATCGACGTTCAAAATATCCAAGTGTGTACAAGTTAGATGTAAGCAAGGGTTGTGGATAAAACTACGAATATAATTACAAACAACTTATTGTTATTGTATTATTTTATAAATGTAGTTCAAAACCAACAAGCAGAAAATCAACAAATACTATTTATTTTTCCTGGAAGCGTGAGTAGAAACTTATGGTGGGATAGATATTGTATTTATTATAATCCACTGCTCTCCCTCTGGTATATCCACATTTAATCAAACTAAAAGTATATGGCTTATTAAGATAAATTTTAGAGTGAAATTTAATCGCATTTTTGTGGATGAATGGGAAGAAACATTTATAAGGAAACACCCATTTGCACCCAGGCCGGATTTGACCCCGATCTCCCCATCACCAACACATCAGACTGGACAGGATTGACGTTTATCTCGTGGGTTGTAAATGTTAGACAAAAGAAATCAACTTCAACCTGTTTATGTTAATCTGACAGTATTATCTGAAGTATTTCCCTCATACGTTAGGGTACGTAGTTAATGTATAAGAAAACTAATTTTATGGGTCCCATTTTAATGATTGTGTTATAAATAAACTGGTGCTGTAGTTATTTTAACTATTAAATAATACAATATTCTTGAATATGGAGGGCACAGAGGCTGGCTGAGACCCCGTGGATGAGGTTTACTCTTTAATAGTGAGCACTTGAGTGTAAATTGTGAGGGTTTTATCGTGGTACTTGCACAGAGAGGAAAACATTATTCAGATCACGGACCGGACTAAACCGCCTCGTGTTATCCAATTGTAGTGTCATGTATTCCCTCTATTCTAGGTCTTATCAACAAGGGTCTGTCTGCCAGACTCTTCAGACCCCTCAGCAGACTCTCCTACTGTATCTTCCTGACCCACCTTGGAGTCCTGCACTACGGAGTGTCCAGGATCAAGTCTGCCAGATACATGGACGATTACAACATTGTGAGTGGGAACATGTTCTTTGATTGTTAGATAATAACTACTTAGCCCAATGTCATATGATGTGGCTGTCCTTATAGGTAATTAAGATTATTGTATCGTAAGCGTCTGGGACCTCCTAAATATGATTAACTCGCATATTATTGGTAAATATATGTTTGGAGTCCTAAACAGATATTAGGACAAGGAAAACATGTGGGACATTTAGTGGTGACAAGTCTATAGTTGGTAGGTCAGTATTTGTCAGGTTGGGAGGTGGTAGATCAGAATATAGAAGGTCATCAGGTGAAAGCTTATTAGATGATAAGTCATCAGCTGGTAGGTCAATATTTGGCAGGTCAGGAGGTGAAAGGTAGACAGTTGTAAGATAAGAATAATTGAATAGAAGGTTGACGGGGTGTCAGATCATGTAAATTTATGTCAGTAGTGAAAATCTATATTTTAAGGGATATGGGTATGTCCTGATCAACTCTCCAACCACGTTCACTGATTCAGTTAAGTCACTTAAATAACCGTGTGTTTATAAAGTACGTGCAACGTACAGTACATCCAATAAAGGGTTGAAACAACGTGGCAATTTTAAAAATAGATCAACTTTGCTTGTTCTAGGTCCATGACTTCGCAGGAGATGTCACGGTCACTGTCGTACTCTCAGTGATTTTGTACGTGACGTTCGAATCACCATTCCTAGCGGTCACCAAGATATTAACAGACAAGATAAACAAGATCAGGCAACAAGAAAACAATAACATGATCAAACCTGTGGTTTAAACAAGATCAGGCAACAAGAAAACAATAACTCAAACCTGTGGTTTAAACAATATCAGGAGACTACCAAACAATAACATGATCAAACTTGTGGTTTAAACAAGATAAGGCGACCCCCAAACAATAACATGATCAAACCTGTGGTTTAAACAATATCAGGCGACCACCAAACAATAACATGATAAAACCTGTGGTTTAAACAAGATAAGGCGACCCCCAAACAATAACATGATAAAACTTGTGGTTTAAACAAGATAAGGCGACCCCCAAACAATAACATGATCAAACCTGTGGTTTAAACAATATCAGGCAACAAGAAAACAATAACATGATTCAAACCTGTGGTTTAAACAATATCAGGAGACTACCAAACAATAACATGATCAAACTTGTGGTTTAAACAAGATAAGGCGACCGCCAAACAATAACATGATCAAACCTGTGGTTTAAACAATATCAGGCAACCCCCAAACAATAACATGATCAAACCTGTGGTTTAAACAACGTCAAGCGACACGATAACAGCAACACCATCAAACCTTTAAACAACGTTTCGTTTGTTGTTATTGTTTTTGTTTTGTTTTTTGCACCTGACCAATCTTGCTAACTTTATTATGTGACATCTATATAAAAAAAAGACTCAATCTACGCAAGTTGTGGGTCACGGGAACGTTTAGTTGGGGTGTAGCCGCAGAGACACTGAGCTTCACGTGGTATGGATTGTTTGGGAAAACTTTTGAAGAGGCTGCCATTGCCAAGAAAAAAATCTGTAGAGGTAATCAGAGGCCTAGGAACCTTTATGATTGGGGGAGAGGGGTAAATTTGTGATATTGTTGCCGACATTATATTATGTTTGGAGAGTCTTAGTTAGAATAGGGTGTCCATGGATCCTTTTTATACAGGTTTTTAAACAAGCGTTGCCTATAAAAGCTATTTAGAATATGTTTTAGTGTATTTACATTATAAATTAATATTCAAGCTAGATATAAAATATTTCCCTGTTTATTGGACTCCAAAACTGATTCTGAAATAGGTTCGTTTTTTAATTCTGTCCGAAGTATTTCAAGATAAAGTTATTTGGTTAAAAAATTTAATAATTATAAGTATTTAAAAGCATAACGGGTTGAACAGGGTTTGGATTTCTGACACTGACAAGAGAGATAGTGGTTAAATAGGCCTACCTCATAAGGGCCTTAGAGCTTTTTTTTTTCACCAATACAATATGCACAGCTTATAATGTGCGCAACCCTATTAACCACCCTGTTAATAGAAAGACTACCCCTGTAGATAATCTAATCAGAAAGTAGTTTGGGTAATAATTGAGATGTTTAGTCTCGCTTATTGGTATGTTATTGCAGGACGTGTTGTATACCCCTCTTCCCCATCCCCCAAATCCCCAATCATTAATCATGCATGATGACTGCGTGACTCACGGCGATCATTAGTCCCTCAAGTTGACCGTTTGACGGCCCCGCAGGGATCAGACAGAATATGGAAACATTGCCGGGGCGGATATTGCGGCAACAGGAGGCAAAGCGACCTCTACCCGAATTGTGTGTCGTTAAAATTCTTGTTCGGTCACCACTGCGGCCAGCTGACCTCCAATCACCATTAGCGACTTGATTATATAGTCTAATTAAAAGTGGGATGAACATCTAACCCGAATAAACTCAAATTACAAAGCGAATGTAACAAATGCATAAAATTTGCTCCAGGGCTGACAACATCGGTGGTTTAGCTGCGTATTCTCTGACTTTGTACGTTGTTAGTTGACTGTTGTGGATGAATTACAGGGCAGACACAAAACCCAAACCTCAGAACACTATTTAGTTTAGATAGAAAGATTAAATTTAAGTGAAAAAGTTAATTTATTCATCAACTACAAATGCACACATAATCTACCAAATGGTTTATTAACATTGTTCTCTTTTTTATATATAGATTGTTTTGTTTATTTTTTGTTGAATATAAATTTTTTAAAAAAATGTATACGTGATTTGTATTTGTGCGTTTAACATAGGGATTACTACCACCTTAATCGGAGGGAGGATATAGATGTTAGTTAAAGGGAAATACATCGTAGTTCACCTGGAAAGAACGCAGAAACAACCCTCAGTGTACCGGGCCGAGATTTAAATCAAACGCCAACATTGTGGATCAGAGATGATTACAACAGTTGAATTGATTTCATTAAATGATTCTTCTCTTTTAAAAGAAGCTGAGAAGCAACATATTCCTATTTTACATTTAAATTAGTTTCTAGCTTCAAATACAAGTGTCATTAATATATTATATTTAATTATATTTAATTAATGCTGGAGCTGTACTGCAGTCAGTATTTTTTTTTTATACAAATGTGTGTAGTTTACGTTGGCTATAAATATAGAGACTTTGCATTGGAAAGAAGATGTATTTTTCATAGGTCACTGTTCAAATTGTTTTCGAGACACAATTTAAGTTGAATGAACCAAAATGTGTGGCTATATTAGATACTTGATTTTTCATATAAAGGATTATTATTTCTTCACGATAACACAATAGCCAAAGTATAATTATTTAACTATTGACTCATTGGCTCTCTTATTCAATGTATCACTTTTATAGGAGCAAAGTAGTTACAATTGGTAAGTATTTTTTTATCTATAGGTAATCAATGTGGAAAAGCTATTATATATATTCTTATCATTTAGATTTGATACAAATATTCAATCATTTGTAAAGTTGCACTATTTTTACCAAACCAACTTACGTAAAGAACATGACAGTATAGTTAAATAGATTTATAAAAAACTCTATTTCCATTTTATAGTAGAACTAAATGGAAGAGTTATTGAGACAAAAGGTGGAAGTAGAGAGAATCTAATGAGAAGAGGACGGCAGGAGGAGTTATTCTGTAGGTGTGTAAGAGACCTATCATGGAGAAGAGAAGTGCCCTTGAAATGTAAGGAAGTGTCGTACAAGGCATACTTTGTACCCACTGTCACATATGCAGCAGAAACATGGACACTTAGTTTAGGAGAGACTAGGAAAGTGAAAGCCATGAGAATGAAGTTTGTGAGGAGCATGTTAGCAGTCACGAGGAGAAACAAGATTGGGAATGAAGTTATCCATGAAAGAATGGGGGTACAGGGAGTATATGAGATAGTAGAGGAAGCAAGACTGAGATGGTATGGACATATAATGAGGATGGAGAAGGAGAGGATGCCAAATAAAATTATTGAAATTAAGTATGTAGGAAAAAGACCACAAGGGAGGGCAAGAAAGAGATTGGAGGAAAAGACAACTTAAAGTGTGCAAGTGAAAGGAGAATAATGGACGAAATTAAAGGAGGAAGAATGGTAGACGGAGAGAAGAAGATGGAGGCATTTTACTAAACTGACCCGGCCAAAGGGTAGAAACAGTTGAAGATTAAAATGATGATGGTAATGATTATAATGATTAATATGATTGTTATGATGATGATAATAGTTTAGAAGGTATAAATATAATTTCTGGTTGTTATGGCACTAAACAACGTACATTGTTATAGATTGAACTGAAAGCCGACTTTAATTTGAAAATGAAAATAGGCTTTTGTAGTAGTTTTGTGAGCTATGGTATGAAAAATTTAAGTCTATAAAACAATATTTTGCAATTGAGTTAATATTGATATATTATGACACAGTTTATATTATAATATTTCATTAAGGGGTTATTACCAATGGGGAAATGAATAAAGTAACATTGAGAAATATTTTAAAAGGTAGTGTTTCAAAATGGCTGTTACCAAGATGATGAGTTAATAACATTAATACATAAGAGTAAACTTATGATACAATAAATGATTACTATTAATATTAAGAAAATAACTATCACGTGATGTAAATGAATACATATTTTGTGATATAATTAGTATCATTATAATACATGGAATCTATAACGTTATGAAACCATTTATTTTGTATATAGTACAAATTAATAATGCAATCCTTTTGTAATGCATCATGTGTTCAATAAAAATAAATAACATTGTATAAATATTGTGTATAAAAACAATCATGTTGTATTATTGTTTTCATACATTATTTTGTAAAAAAATTACCAAGGCGAATCCATTTTCAGTCTGTAGATATGAATGAAACGTTTCTGTAGCTTAGTGAACAGGTATAGCAAATGATAAACTGGATACAATGGTGCATCCCAGATGTTGGGTACCTTGGTTCAGCAATGATTCACGTGAATCTGGCAGAGCACAGGTCCTAGTGGTCCTGGTACATCAATGATGCAAGTAACTCTGGGACGTCCCAGGTGCTAGTGACTCTGGTACATCAATGATGCAAGTAACTCTGGTACATCCCAGGTGCTAGTGGCCCTGGTACATAAATGATGTAAGTAACTCTGGTACGTCCCAGGTGCTAGTGGCTCTGGTACATCAATGATGCAAGTAACTCTGGGACTTCGCAGGTGTTAGTGACCCTGGTACATCAATGATGCAAGTAACTCTGGGACGTCCCAGGTGTTAGTGACCCTGGTACATCAATGATGCAAGTAACTCTGGGACGTCCCAGGTGCTAGTGGCCCTGGTACATCAATGATGCAAGTAACTCTGGGACGTCCCAGGTGTTAGTGACCCTGGTATCTTCTAAGTGGTGACTGTTGAAAGAATCCCATCAGCTACTTCAAGCATTGTTTGTAAATGCTACAAAAACTATAATTACAACAAAGGAAGAGTGGATGACTATTCAGCTGCTGTTAGTATTCGGTACAGGGACCTGAAAGAAGGTATCAGTGAAAGGAAGTACACAGAGTAATCTATTTACCGTCACCCACTTTACCTCATTTAATTACCGCGACTCCTCATTCTCCTCTCCAAGGAGGGGAACATGGCTGCCATTAATTAAGACACATAGTACGACAGTGCCAAGAAGGTTGAAAGGGAGGCGGGGGGCTATTTAAATGAGTAACGAGAGTCTCCCGCAAGGAACTCCCATGGGGGGCGGGTATAGCCCTTAGATTAGAAGCGCGAGTTCTACTCAAGAGCCAGGATTAGGAGGGTGAATGATTGTACGGAGAGTGAGTTGTTTAGAGCTTGCGGGAAGTCAATTCGCTATATTTTTTCCCATCGCGTCTCAGTACCAGTTCGGGCTATAAGCATATATTTATTACGCTAATTGAATAGAGATGAGGAAAGCAGAATATTTTAGGAGATGTACCCACATTTACGTGAAGGGAGAGTGGGAAACAATTAGTGAGAGACCACCCTCAATACACCCGGCTGAGATTCGAACCCCGATATCCCCGACACCGGCAATCCAGTACAACTCGAGAGTGACTCGTTAGGTTAGATCACGCGACTGGCGGTGAATGTAGAGTATTTACTAGCTATTTAGATAAAGTAATTTAAGAAATAACGTATTTCCCATCTGCAACAGTGGTCGCATAGTCTAAGACGTCACTCTAACAATATACTGAATTTACTGTGACGGAGCTATTGGGGAATATCCTGGAGGGATGGTTTTCTCTAAATGGTTTCTCATTTCTCCTTCACGTGAATTCAAGTATATTTTAACTCAATTATACCTACCCATCATATGCGGCTAGCCTGCAAAGGTAAGACGTGGTTTACAAAAAAAAAAAATTATCCCAGGCCTCCTTGTTTTGATATCCAGCAAATTAACTAATTAATAGAAGATAGCAATTATTACATCCCTGAAAAACAAAATTATAAATCGTTTTTTCTTTATAATTAATTGGCATTACGTCCTACTATTCTCGTGCATGAGACACTACAGGTAGTTTTCAATCAGGGGAAAGCTACTGCAAACACATCCAACATTTGTGATACCTTTTGTTTAGTTTTCTAACCCTATTATTATTAGCACCGCGTCTTACTACCCATTCGGGCTATACGCACTTACGCTAATGTGCAACGGTAGGGTGATTGTGAGATGAAATGAAGGACCTACAGTTTTAACGTGGAATCCGAACCATGGTGGAGACCTGGCATTCCTCACATTCACAAGATGTCTTGTTAGAGGTGAAGGAAGGGTTTGATAATCAGATAAATCTTTGCCTGGACCTAGGATTGACGTATTTAGTACTTAAAGCGTATAACCCGAACGGGTAGTAAGACGCGATGCTGAGTAATAATAATAATAATAATAATAATAGATCTATTTGGTTATGAACTTAATAGTTATTTCAAATTAGTAAGTGGTAAATAAGCGCATAAGACAGCATAATAATCACTTCGCTTCACGCACTTAACAATTAAATAGCAATATCGAGCGAGACATTTTTTAACTCTCTGTACGTCTGTAAATAATTTAGTAAAATTATAACACCTTCTCAATTTGGTTATTGGCTATTTTAAGAGAGTACCTTTATTTAACAATGATTTAAGGTTTTTTAAGCGCGGGAAAACGCACATGACTGTCAAACTAACATAACTTAGAATAGCAACACCTATTCTACTAGAATATTTTAATAGTGTAACGAAATGTTAAAACTCCACTATGTACACAGTATATGTACCATCACCTGGCATGGAAACAGGTTGTTTTACACCTTAGGATCCTGTCCACTTAGCCATGCAGAAAACGACCCTACCTGCACGGAGGAGGAGCGATAGCGAGAAACGCGTTTTGAAAATGTACCTAGTCAAACACTTTGCAAATATTTGCGCTGACGACTTTAATAATTCCGTGGCATCCCATTACGCAATACTAGAATGTAGTGGGAGCTTTGCATAATGCATGAAGGGAGGATTATCCCCTTCTCGCTTTTAAATCCATTTCCCCTCCTTCCGTGTTTTAAGTCTCGGTATCTTCTGGTGTCTCATCCTTTGCTTGATGATAATTCACTTGCGGTTTCTTACGCGAGTTTTTATTTCTTTGAATATTCATTAAAGGTTAATTTGTATTTATGTTTATTAGTATCAGCTCTTGAGTTATTGAATCTGAAAATTGTTTTAAAGGGGTGATGAGATCTTGGAAGCGAGCAGCTCGTTAGTGTCACGATTGAGAGGGGTGGGGTTGGACATTGGACACTAACAGAGTCATTATTTGATCAATGGGATTTTCTATAACCACGTTGTGGTTTTACATCCTCTCCCCAAAAATAAACTTGTGTGGTTTGCTAAAAAGTAATGGTTTTATCTACTTCCTTATCCTATCACCTAGAGATATATATCACTAATATACAGTATTGCCCCTCCTCAACCTGTCACCTAATATTAATCTCCTTGTGTTAAATGTTCCCGCCATTCCGGCTGGTTTCTGGCGCAGTACAAGCTTGTGAACCACTTGAGGAACTAGAGAACAACTTTCTCCTCGCTGATGTAACACTTTTAACCTACAACTGGAGAAAGACCGGTTAAATGTTATAGCGATTGCAACAAGTCATTCATACTGGCTATCTAGCAGTTAAATAACTATATATATGTGTGTGTGTGTGTGTGTGTGTGTGTGTGTGTGTGTGTGTG